>JAZHYW010041695.1:0-166980 GCA_037355805.1 Ixodes ricinus
TTGTCTAGCATTATTTCTATTTAAAAATCTTATTAACGCTGCACTGACCACATGTTTGGCACGCAACTTAGCCTTCTTATATTGAGTAGGTTGTTTGTTGCATTAGCTTGACTGTATCTCTGTGTTCAGGAGAATTTGACCGACGTCTTCGGGATCTCAGTGTCCATGCAATGAATGTATGTTTTCCCTTGTATTGAGTGGAGAGATGCTTTTTCTCTTTTCAGTGTATTATACCTGTGGGCACTAAAAATTTGCTATTCAACAACTCTGTTTCTACTAAGAGGGAACCACGAGTGTAGTGGCATTTAACAGAGTACTTCACCTTTAAAACTGAATGTAAGTACACCTACCGTTTCTTCTGTCTGAATGGTCATTTAAATGTTTCATAATGTCTTGCGAGTATAGCTTGGAAAATCTTGAAGCCAGCGTTTACTTAAAAGCCCAAAGTGCAATCAGAAAGGAAGAAAACCCTTCTTTCCACTGGGATTAGCTCCCAGACATGTTATTTTTGGGTAAGGAGGAAGGACGAGCAGGAAAGGTAATGGAGGGAAGCGAAAAGGCCTTCTACCAGTCATTAAGCAATTTTGCAAGTTGGCATTTAGGCAGGTTTCACTCGGCTATGTGTAAAACATTTTCAGAAGTATACTGGTTTAAAGATTGATGAGGATAGACAAATTTTAATCTAATGATTGGCCAGATCGCTTCAGTTCTTAAAGTTTACCTTTTGCCAAAATACCCATGCACTAAGGAGGTTGCTAGCAATGTAGGCACTTCTGTCGTGTGCGCTCGCCTTGTTAGGAAAAAGAAAAGGTTTCAAACAAATAACCGAAATAAGGCATTAAGAAATATACATGTAAAGTGCCATTTTTTAGGTTTTTGCTTAGAAGAGTTACTGCGGGAGATGCCAGCATATTGTTTTGTAACTACACTCACAGCACGCTCTTTGGTGCTCGGGTACTTTAGCAAATTGTTCACAAAAAGAGCATGGCTTTTTTAAGGACTTTTAGCAGTTTGTGCTAAAAATGGACACAAAATTGGGAATTTCTTGTGCAATGTGTCTTTTAGTTCACTACCTCGATTTCACTTTGGAAAGGTTTCATTTCCTATTGTGCTTTGCAACCTCATTATTCAAATGAGTTTTATATTCTCCGAAGAAATAAATTCCTTGTTACCTATACTTCTTTATGAGCATGTGGGTATGTATTACAATTGGGGAGGGGGGGGGTTATTTGACATATTACCTAGTGGTTCATTCATTTGGAAAATGCAGGTGTAAGTTATCGTCACAGAATTGTTTCTTGAGGTGTTTGTCATGTTCCAAGTATACGTTTATCCCTAGTCAGGTGGCATTGCACCATGGCAAACAACGCATCTGTGCGATGATAGTGCCAGCAAAGTTGACTGTCGAAACAAAGCATGTTATCAGTTGGAGCATGTTAGCAGCTGGAAACAACATCTTGAACTTTTTGCAATGTTATGTATGCTTGCTTAGTCTGTTAGCAATGTGCAGATTTCACTCACTCGAGGCTGACCTAAGTATGTAAGCATAAGATTCCATACTGTGTTTGTTATAATTGCTTAAAGGCTAGCAGCAAAAACGATGAAGCTCAGTTCTCGGAAGGTCTACGGTGAGCTTTGCAGATAAGTTGGCATCCAAACTTTGTCTGGTTGGCGCGAGTTAGATGACCGATTTTGTTCTTGGCACAACAACTATGATTATGGAGTGCGGTCGTCGACCTTAATGACTTCGTCGCATTCGTACCGGTTCGACCCCTTTCTGCGGGCTGCTTGGAAGGGCTCTTCATGCAAATGGGTTGGAGGAAACAGATGCTGCAACAATGACCCCCTCCCCCTTCTCTGTTGCAGGTAAAATAAAGTATTCGGAGCGAGTGTATGATGCATGCATGGAAGCGTTTGACTGCCTGCCTCTAGCTGCCCTGATGAACCAGCAGTTCCTTTGTGTGCACGGTGGCCTTTCTCCAGAGATACACAACCTCGACGACATCAAGAAGGTACGTCTGTCCTCTCGCTCCTGGAAGATGAGGGCTGTTGTGTCTTCTTTTGGGTGGTATTGGTTTTGGGAGATAAGGGTCTCAAATTGTTTATTTTAATGTAATGACAAACGACAGTCAACTGATTTAATATTTACGAGGGCTGAGAGGCTTAGTAGTGAAGAATTTGAGTAAGCCTTACTCTGTTTTATAGAATGACATTAGCACTACGTAACACCACTTTAAGGGGCCTTTTAGAGGTTCAGCACACTCGTATGCATGCTGAACATGCAGTGGTTAGGCAAGCAACCCCCTGCTACTTGTCGCCTCACTCTTTCTGTGTATTTCTTTGTCCTCATTGTTTTTAACTTTCCCCTTTCAACATTTAGTTTTTCATTGACGACACGTAATGCTGCAGCGGAAAAAGAATTCAGTCCTCAGCTTCGCATGCAAATCTTGTGCATGCAGGATTTTCATTTGTCTCGAAGTCTGTAATATCTGGTAGAATACTGAAACTCCCTAACGCATCTGGTAGACTTCTAGACGGTACAGTGCATGAGTCGGCACCACGCTTAAGTTCACATGTTACTAAAGGGCTTTCAGCAGTGATGGGATAAGACTTTTTCACTCTTTTTTAAGCAGCCTCGGCCTGTGTTGAAACGGTTGAGGGGGAGAAATGGCCATTTCTTTACTGTCATAGTTATTTTGGGCATTACGGTCTTAATGCTTCTAGCCCTTCAGTTGCACCAGCTCCTTGAGGGTGTACTGGCGACAACCGTTTTGCCAAGCAATCAGTCCCACTCCTGTAGATTGTGGTTGAGTGTTCGGAACTGAGAAATGTGGAAGCATTGATTCCAATCCGTGGCTGTTATCCCTTGTTAATCGAGATAATTCGTGGCAGTACGAGGGTTGGGATACGTTGAGACGTCATTGCGATGGATTGTTGCCAAAGCTGCCGAGCTACCAACAAAGTATGTTTGTTTCCCTTGCAGCTGGACAGGTTCAAGGAGCCCCCAGCGTTCGGTCCCATGTGCGACCTGCTATGGTCGGATCCACTTGAAGACTTCGGCAATGAGAAGAATGCGGAGCATTTTAGTCACAATAGTGTTCGTGGTTGCTCATATTTCTATAGGTGAGTGACTGCTGCAGCGTTGCCTCATCCGACCTTGTTAGCCGCCTCAATGGCTCCGAGGCAGAGCGCCGGCCTACAGGTCCCCAGGTGGTGCATTTGAATCCCGGCCTAGGTGCCCGCAATCTTTCTGATGGAGGCTTATCGTGGAGAAGGCGTTGTGTAAACAAGATTTCAATTGCATGTCAAAAGAACTCGCTCCAGGTGGTCGGGATGAATCCTTGGTCCTCTGCTGCGGCGTGCCAGATGCCCTTTGTTAGTTTAGCCCGTAAAACCCTAATATTTGATTTCATGTGAAGATGTTAAAGAAGCCTCCGCACAAAATTCTGTTCACCCTCCCTGTTCTGAGCTGTCTGACCCGTGCACTTGCTTTTCCTCCAGCTATGCAGCATGTTGTGAGTTTCTCCAGCAGAACAACCTTCTGTCCATCATTCGCGCCCACGAGGCTCAGGACGCAGGGTGAGTCTCGACTTGCCTCTCCTTCCTAAGCCGTCGTGGGTCATTTGGGCAGGCCATCCTTTTCTTGTGCGCCAAACTGGCGAGCGGGTCTTTTTTATTTTTCTTTGGGAGTGAAGTGCGTTGTTTTTGTTGTCTGGATGCTAGCATTGAGTCGGGACCTGAGCAGCGTTCTCCGGTCTTGTGCTGCCGTGCAGGTACAGGATGTACCGAAAGAGCCAGACCACAGGGTTTCCGTCGCTCATCACCATATTCTCGGCACCAAACTACCTGGACGTCTACAACAACAAGGGTGAGCTGCCCTTTCTCTGTTTCTTGACGGTACTGGATAGCTGACCTGGGATCAGCAATAAGTCACCTTGCTGTCCTTACATTTGTGTTGCAGCGTCTGTTCATCTCGGAGAGTTGTAGTGAATGTCTCTTTTAAATATGCATGGTTTTTGATGGCATTTTTTATAGTTTCTTTCAGTGATGGAGGAGGGGGGAGGGGAGGCAAAGCAGCCACCACTGGTACTGTAGAGAATGCGAGGAATGGAATTCTTAAATCTAGTTGAAACCAGCCCACTTGTCAGTTCTCATTCTTTATTTGACAGTGGGTAGCAGGGCAGTTTGTCTCATTGGTGCGTTATTTGCCAACTCTGACAAGTCATGTTCAAAATGTAGATGAGAAAGATGAGATGCAGAAAGAAAATGCAGATAAAACTGTCTTCTAGGCAAAAGAAAAAGAATTAGAAGAACAAAGACCGGTAGTCTTGTAGGATCATGAAAGGTTCACGATTGTTAACGATTCAAAGAAACAAAAAACTTCTGTGTCCAAAAAGATTGTGCGCCACTCGGGCCTTTGGGTAGGCTTTCGTCTATGGCAGGGGTGGCCAGGCTAACCCGTCCTAGAAGCCGCAAACAAAACCACGAAACTTCAAAGAGCCTCCTGGAAGAGGAAAGGTGGAAGGGCAGAGAAGCAAGGAAGGGGGGGGGGGATTTTTTTAGCAATGAATTAAACTTTAATTACTTTATATCTATCCGAGTCAAAAGCAGTCCAACTGTAAGGTAGCAGTACCAAACCGCAACCTGTCTTTCAATTTAAATTTTGTTCCATTTCTATTTTTGGGGAAGTGCTCTTGTGACCGGGAGGAAGGCGGGAGTAGGTTTACAAAGAGCCGCATGCGGCTTGCAAGCCGCATCTTGGCCACCCCTGCTAGAAGTGCTCTATTCTGAAATTAATTTTTAAAAAAAACATCAAGCCTATTTTTTTTTTTTAGTTATTTGTATGAAATTTTTAGGGTACATTCATAACATACTATATAAAAGTAACTGCTAAGTTTTGTAGAGCTGTGCCCATGGGTTCTTAAGTTACACATTATTTTCAGTATGGTTCACTTGCTTCCCTTATCCCAGGCCTGGAGAAATAGCAAAACATAGGGAGAATGTGAAATTTATTATAAACATTCCTGGCTAGGCAGCTCCAGGGCTACAGTTCGCACAAAAAGAAGGAAAACACTGAAATAATCAAGGGACGGACACTCTATTTCAGTGTTTTTATTCTTTCTCTGTGAACTGTAGTCTATCCAACTCGCTCTACTACGCATACCCCAGGGCTGTTCCACAATAAGCGAACAGCGTACGTTAGGGGAAGATCCCATTCATACGCTATCATCGGGACCTCCGCTGTGGTTTCGGCTTCGGCGGGTGAGCCCGTTTCTTCCTGGTCGGCGGACCGTTTTAGGACTTGCAGCTGCAAGCCAGACACTCTGGCGGCGGTGATGGACCCACTGAGGGAGCGACGGGAGGGATTGGGGAGACGTGTGTTGGGAGGGGACGGCTCGGGTGAGCGTCTGTCTGTGTGTGTGTGGGAGATCAGTCGAACGAAGGAACTTGAATGAAGATGATTAGAGGCGACACCGATCTGAAGAATGATTGTGTGTATGCGTATCTCTGTAATGTTTTCTGTAATGTAGCATTTGTTCTGTTTATTTGTGACCCTTTTTAAATGAGTATAGAACTGCACGCAACTTCTGCAACAAGGGCATGACAGAACCCTTTTTATTAATTTCCTTTCAAAAAATTGTTTGTGCAACATAGTTTTACATTGCTGGTCATATCCTCATTCATTAAATTTAATTTGAGTATTATAAATTTTTAACTGAATTTTCTAAAAAAAATAAGCTTGTCATGATAACGCAGTGAGTGCGCAGGCGAGCTGGTGGATGTTAACTATTTTGCTTAGCCCGAGACTGAGGCAGGAAAAGAGGAAAGTTTCCTCTTTTCCTGCCTCAGTCTCGGGCTAAGAACAAAATAAAAAAAAGCTTGTCATGTTCTCACAAAGTTGTTTAGGAACATAATAAAAAAAATAATACTGCATGCAAATTCATTAAACTGTTCCCGAGATATTGCTGGGATAAGTGCCAATGCCAGTGGAAAAATCCATTTTGAGAAAATGGCAGTTCAAAAGTTGTACACACAGTTTCAACGTTGAGCCCGTTTCATGTGGCGCGATTCTGTTTGTGATTTTCATTCTCATGTGGCAAAGGGCTTGTGGACAGAGTAGGCATGCACATAACTCACCGTCCACGACTTTCATTCATTGTTTTCTCTCGAGCGAGCAACATTGCAACTGAAAATCACGAAAATTGCAAGCAGGATTGCGCCACGGGAGTTGGAAGTGTCCGTGCATACTTTATTTTTGTCCCGCTGTTGTCTTTACTCAGTTTCAACGGCCGATGGCATAGGTAGAAGAATCATAATCTATCTACACTGTCAGAGGCGGGCTGCCAATGCTGCTTTTGATGGTCGCCATGCAAAGAAGCTTTCATGGACTGCTTCCATATGTCGATTGCGTGCTCTGTCGCCTAATTCATTCCCCGCATCTCTTGCGACCACGAAACACGCGGGTGAAATCGTAAAAATGGCGAAAAGCATAGTGGAGCTCACAAAGCGCAGGAACAAGCAGACGACGCAAGGTGGCAAGACGCGTCCCGGCTGCATGAAAGCCATGGCAACGGAAGGAGAACATGCATCACGGCCAATAGTAGTCGCATGCTCCCTTGAGCGGGCGCTTTGGCCAATCACTGCTTCACTATTGCGAGGCGGGAAAACACTGATCACGCCAAAACTATTCTGCGGACACTATTTTAAGAAATGGCAACAAGAAGAGAAAGAAAAAAAATATCTGCTTCAAAACAAGATTAAGATGGCGGCCATCCGCCAAGTTGAAAGGGAGCGGAAGCACTCAAAGTCCGGCTCGATTTTGCATCTTTAGCGCGATTTGAAAGCTGCCGAAACCTCGTAAATATTTTTTTAAACATATTTTCTCAGTGAATTAGGTGCTGATAATTACAATGACGGTAGTTTATGAAATATACAGTACAAAAAAGTGGTTTTCTAGAAAGCCATTTGTTTCGTGATTTTTTGGTTTTCAATTTTCACATTCTCCCTTACACACCTCAATAGGACTTTACACAATGAACAAATGCCATAGGCTATGTGGATCATTAATTAATCTCGGTCTACGGTCAATGGAAGGATTGTCGGGATATCATGCAGAGATGGTAACCTGTGCGTGAAAACCAATGAAAACCTGATATGTGGCTTCGGAGCTTTTGTATGTTGCGGTCCAATTTGTACAACTAACACCAGTTCGGTGTTAGTTATGGGAAATGAAATGGAGTTGTGAATGCTCTGCTTGAATGCGAAAGCTCCAGTGCTACGAGGTTTTCATTGCATACTTTAGAACCAGCCCTGAGGGAGCTGTTTTCAGCAATAATGTTTTGCTCCTGAAGTTTTTGTCTTCGGGCACAGTGTCTGCTATTGTTCCCAGCCCTTTACATATACAAAGATGGAGAACTTTCCTTCCCTAATGCAGCATTTGCTCGACCCTGTTTTGTTCCCTTTTCACTGAACAGCGGCTGTGCTGAAGTACGAGAACAATGTGATGAACATCCGGCAGTTCAACTGCTCGCCACACCCGTACTGGCTGCCCAACTTCATGGATGTCTTCACTTGGTCCCTCCCCTTTGTGGGAGAAAAAGGTAAACACCTTCTGCTCCTTCTCTGCTTTGGCTAATCTACCGTGAGACATGCCTGGCACAAACTATCGTCTATTGCGAAATGGCTTTGTTGGGGTCTTTTGAGGGGTTACACATTGCATACATCAAGCCTTCTAAGAAAGCTTTGCTTTTTATAGGCATTTTCTGTAGATGGCCATTGCCACTGGCAACTAGGTTTATTGCGTTTGTGGGCATGTTTTGAAGAAAGCTGTGGGTATCACAACAGCACACATATTCCCATACATCCAGCTTTTCTCACAGTTGTAAAAAGCAACTTCCTAAAAGCTCAAAATCTGCTTTTTGTCTCCAACCAGATTTCACTACTTGCTATTGCCGGCATGGCTTGGTTATAGCAGGTCTTCTTTCAACTGTCTGCTATTGCAATGAGTGTACATAGTGAGACTAGAAAACTTTGAGCAAAACTTGCAATATATGTAGTAAGTGCTAGTCCTCTTGCTACAAACTACTGATCTAGCCAACATGTTTTGCAGAACTTTAGAGTTTGCTGATTAGTCATTCTTTTTCTAAACCACGCTGCACAGTGACGGAAATGTTGGTCAACGTCCTGAACATCTGCTCGGACGACGAACTGATGACGGAAGGAGACGACACTTTCGAGGGTATGCACACCGGTTTCTCCTGTTTTAGTGTCATCGGGCTGTTCGTTTGTTGGGGGACTGAGGCTGAAAATTGTTGTGTTAATGAGCTTTCAGATTTTTTATTGGGGGATAATATTTCAGGTATCTTGTGGATGCTGCTGAAGAATAAATGATAAAACACTTCTTTTAATGTTTTCGCCCAGTTTGAGCCGTAACTAGCTTGACGGGGAATATTTGTTCACACTTCTGTACCGTCTCTTTTTGGTTCAAGAGGCGAGGTAGACAAGTTTTGATGGCTTCATGATGGAGTCTGAAAACAATAAGAAATGGGCAAAATAGAAGTGTTAGAATCTTCCGCATTTTAGTCCTCCGTGTCTCGCAGTCATTTATTTTTGCCTCGGTCTCAGTTCATCTTGAACTGTTAGGGGCATCTTCCGATAAAATTGGTGCTTTGGAGGACAAGTTACTTCAAAGTATTAAAGGACATTATCTGAGGTTGCACTAAACATGAGACGTGAAATATCAATTAGGGAAGCGAAGACACGCTAAATTGAGAGGAGTCTCAGTCATTGTATTGCTGCAAACATTTTTGAATTGTTTGTACGAATGACTTTTATCTCATCTAAACATCTGATCTAAGACGAGCAGCTGGTATCCAAAGTCTGTCGCATACTTGATGTCGACGATAGCCGCTTCAGTTTTGCATTCAGGAGCAAGGTAGCCTAGAAGTTGCAAACGAAGGATGTCAGTGAGACGTGTAGAGGAATTCGTCGGGTTTTGGTGATGCAGTCGCCGACAGATTTTTGGGACACCGATTATTCGGACGTTTACGCCGAACCGTAACTCGCCCCATAGAGTTAATGTATAACATTGACCAAAATTTTAGATGCCATAAAGCTTATTGGCCGATATTTCTGACATAATTGTGCGATTTCCTCAGTTTACCGCCACAAAACTGCCGTCGCAATAGCACCGCGAGCTTAGTTGCTGCCATTTTGGTTGTTTGGATTTTGCCCTGTAGCCCTGATACCACGTCCTAAGCAATAAACAAGCTGGGTTGAGGCTGTAGTCGTGTATTCCGGTTCCTCTATAGCCGAAATGGCCGCCGTCTGTCCATTCTTACGGTTCTTCCAGTTCTTCTCGTGGTTCGTGTTTTTAGAGTGCGACCGCGAGAAGAGCGGCAGTCTTCCGTTATTGTGGTCTTTGAGCGTGAAGGTTTTTTGCCGATAGGCTTAGTATTGAAGCGAGCTTGGTGTACTAATTGTTGTCTCCAAATAAGTGCCAAATGGCACCAACTTCAACTTCACTGTTTGTGCCAACGAATGTGCCGACAAAGCGAGCACTGTCGTCTATCAGATCAACAAACAAGTGAAAAGTGAATGATGTAAAGCGCAAGTTGCATGAGAACTCAAAATTGACATCAAGCAAGTGGAAAGTGGCCAGTACGCAGCGGAATATGCGCGGAAATTGGATATTTTGGCTGAAATCAATTTTTTTCACGGCTTGATTATTTGGACAATTTTGGGGTCCCCTTGAGTCCGAAAAATCGGTCGGCGTACTTACCCTCATCTCTGATGGTACAAGGCACTGCGGTTAGCTCAGATATGACGTAGGCCTCTTAGGGTGTTACTCAAGCAGGTTGATGGCCAGCACCACACCTTGCTGTCCAAGTTAGCACTTGCGTGCGCTCAATCCGCTGCACTATAGTCACCAATAGAGTGAGAATGGCAGGGCATGTCTTTCGAAGACCTCTGGTGTACGCTCCATGCCTCGCGCCACGGGTTGACTGCGTGCAGGCGCTCGATGGACGTGCACGAGATGCCGAAGCATTGTCTAAGGTTGGAAGCTCGCACTGGAGGCGGGGCAACCGAGACTCTTCCCTACCGTTCTCACCCTCTCGGCAACTACGGTTGTCTTGGCGGCAACGCTTCGGCTGTGCGCAAAGTCTGTGGAAAACTTGCAGTTGTATGTTTGGGCTAACTGTTGTCGGGCTCCGTTATGCTCGTAGAAACTTGCTTTTGCTTAGTTTTATTGTAAAGCTGCTCTCGTTCACAGTGTGTAATGTCTTGGCACATTGCCCGATTGCCTCTTCCCTGTGCCGTACGGCGCAGATTTCAGACAGTTGAATTTAATTAATGTGTGCTTTTTTCTTCGCGTTAGTTTTTTCTTTCTTTTTGTTTTCTATTATCTTCTCTCACCTTTTATCTGTCTCTTCCTGTCTTTCTTTCTCTGACTATCTCTTTGCCCTTCGGTGAAGCCAAAATCCACCTCACGCTCTCCGAGGGACGGTTAACAAGATACGAACAGGAATGCGCGATTGAGGCTGGTACGGCAGCAAAGCTTAGGCAGAACGGTCTGTGAGCAACGCACCACACCCGTTGCAGCCGTAGTTCGAAGCCCGAGGCCTCCTAGTACTAAGAGTCCGTAGAGTGGCAGGTGCTGCTGCCTCACATTTAGCATTTTCTGCATGCGGGCACGTGCCAAGAGCCAGGAAGCGGAAATGTCCTCGCATTTCAAACAATGGTCGTGCCTCATTCGAGTGTTGTGGTTAGTCAGCTGTATAAATGAGAATTCGAGGCATTTGTATTGTGTCCTCAACATCTGCTTAGTCTCAATGTGTGCCTGTGGGTGTTAGTTTTAAAGGTTTGTTTGACCAGATTATATGAGGTCCAATCCTTTGCAATGCTTGTGTGAGAAAATTTCTCAAAATGGAAGCTTGGGGTTATGGAGGCTTTCCTTTGGAACTAGAGCCTTTAAGTTGGCTGGTCCATATTGAAGAGAATCCTTGTGGGAAGGGCCTGGGAGTTCGCAGAACTAAGGGCACCCCGTTTTACTTCCTGGCTGTGACACATGTCCGCACTACGTGGTCTGTCTTTTTGTCGTGTGATGTCTTGTTGTGACCTGTGTGACGCCTTTTATTTCCTAAGACAACGATGTGCATTCTACCCTAGCAGCCTATTCACTGTCCCTAGGTCTGTCCTCAGGAACTGAATCTCAGGAGGATAGTGAGTAGCATTTACAACAATGCGCAGTTGTCTAATTGACGCTCTCTGTTCTCTTTTCCTGCCTTTATTTTGTTCTGCTTTCAGTGCTTTTTGCGTATTCTTCTCTCTTTCTCGCTCTCTCTCTGCCCCTGCCCTCTTTTTGGTGAATGTTATGCAGATTGGTCTTTTTGTGTTCTTTGCTTTTGGGAAGCAGTGAAATGCAGGCACCATGTTGCAGCCACTAACATGTGCCCCCTGACAAAAACAACTGTGTTTGTGTTCTCTGGAAGTGACCCATAGTGCTTTGAAGAGTGTCTAGTCACTGCACCAACTCATTCTGCGCCCCACAAATACTGGTTCTAACAAAAATAAAACACATGGCCGCTCCTAGAAGGTGGAACAGAGCGTGTTTCGTCTTTTACGAGATAACGTCGGTAGTGTGTCGGTATAGCTGACCAGCGATTTTAATAAATGTGGAGTTTGGGCTTTTGCATGTCTCTGCGTAGCAACTGGCTTGGGACAGACTTCTCTGGGTCACTTTCTGTGGGCTGGTTGAGGGCTGTGCTGGTGCTTGTCCCGCTTCTTTTTACCTCTTACTCCGCCAACCCAAGGAACTGCATCCATCTTGCCTTGCCTGTGCGAATGAGGTTCGCCGCTGCTGCGTGCTTGGGTGTGACCGGCGGTTCGGCATAGCTTTGGGCAAAACGGGAATGCTCCCCCTCTCTCTCCCAGTTTCCCTCTGTCGCCCAACAGGCCTTTGAGGGCTCAGAGTGCGAGACTGCTAGCTCAGTGTCGCCGTACACTTAGTCCCCGGGTGGAGTTTTAACTTTCCGTCGACGGGTGCTGCACGAGGTGTGGCGGTTGGCACAAGGACCCAACTAGTCCCTTCGTTTATGCGAGTGGTCTGGGAATGGAAGATTAGCGGTACATGAGGCACGCATGGTCAACAAGATTTTGGTAGCACAGTGTTTTCCTCTCTGTCTGTCCTCTTGTTTTTCTCTCCTTCTCATTCCTCTTTCTCACACTATCCTCTGTCATTATTTTTTTTTTCCCGTGTGGAAATAGTTTTTTTTTTTTTAGGCTTTGTTTAGGCGAGGGAATTTGGTGGCAGAAGGTGAAGGCAAGGTGCCAGATTGAATTTTTATTGACTGTGTTTATACTGGTAGTTTTACGCAATGGATAAATTAAAATTTATTTTTGCAGCCATTATCGGTTGATTTGGTTGTGACAGTTTCCGCTAAATGATTGTTTTTTTAGTCCCAAAAGAGCAGCTGGGTCGACATGTGCGATAGCTAGGGAGGAAGGGTTGACATATTTTGGTACGATTGCCAGCTGACTGCTGCCATTTTTTTGGTTACTTTTGTTTTTTATCAATTGCTCGCTGCTGCAAGGACAACCTTGTCTAACTTTCGGCGTGTGCACTTGGTGCATCCTATTTTGCCTCGGGCATTGCTCTTTTCAGTTAACTCTTTGCAACAGTGAATGGCATGCGTGTGAGATCGTGCACTTGGCACCTTGCATTGCCCCACTTAGTTTTTTTCGGGCTGTAGATTTGCTTTTTCCTCGTGTCGTCGGTTATAGTCGTCACCTTTTAACACTTGTACCGTGCCACCATGTTTGGGGATATACTTGTTGTGTTGCGACGAAGGGTCGATGTCAGGCACGTATCCAGGGGAGTGGCCCATGGGGCCCGGGCCCCCCCCCCCAAAATCTTCAATTTTGCTGGGACCTCCTCTCTCCCCTCCCCCTCATACAACATTTTGTCATGGGCGGCCCCCCCCCCCCCCCCCCCCCGGAACAAAATCCTGGCTACGTGCCTGGTCGATGTACCAGTCTTGAATTTGCCACGTGCGATGACCGGCCGCCTTAAAAGAAGTGGCCTTCATTGCTAATGATTGCTGTTCCTGGTTGCACCTGCAGCCCTAATATGTTACGGTGGTTGCATTGTAACAGTGCACTTGTGGTGGTAATTTGTCATGGAAAGCCTGGTTTGTGAGTCTGTTTGGGGGTCATTGCCCCCTGAAATTTAACCTGGACACAAGACCGCACGCATGCTCAGAATGTTGCTAATTTTAATCTTCCATCTGCAGCTGTAGTGTGTGAACGTCACTTAGTGACGTTTCCCCGACCGTGCTCTCGCAGATCCATGTTCTGAACCTTCCTCATACTCTTTGAGCACTTTAATCAATTCGAGAGTTTTTCGGTTTTAAATTGTGCAACTTCATGGGCCTTTAAATTTTTAAGTCTGCATTTTTTATGCCTTCATTTCAGCTAAATATTAATGTAGCCTGTTCCCTCTACAGCATGTGCAAAAGCACATTATTGAAGCATCTTTTTTGTTTGGGTTGAGTGTAGTCGTAGGTGATTACGTAGCTAAGAAAATATTACGGTGTATTGCGACAAATAACTGGCAAAGTGAAAAGTCATTGTTAAAAAAGAGAAAAAAAAAAGGTGTCCCTCGTCAGTTTGATACCATTTTGAGTCGAGTGACTCTGCTCTTTGATTTAACTTGGTGTGCGGGAGTGTGCGGAGCTGGCATTTGGGGTTTTGGGAAGTTCCCTGCGTGCAAACTTTTGCCAGAATGCTGGGGACTTTTTCAGTTTGCTGCCTGTTCTTGCACAATGCTTGCACATGCATAGCCTCATTTTCAGTCTCCTACCTCTTAAGGGGGAACACTGGTCTTGGAGCTTTGTTATTTTTTGGCCAAGCTCAGTGAAACAGCACAGGCTTGTTCTGACTTTAGTGCTGATTTCAAATATCAGTTATTTTTTCTAATTAATATGTTAGTTCTCAGGATACAGTGGAATCTTGTTAATTTGAAGCCGAGGGGGACCAAAACTTTGTTTGGATCATGCAAAGTTTGAATTACCAGGAGTGTCCTTCCTAGAAACACATAGGATGGGACCTGCATGTTAGTTTGAATTATCCGCGAGTTTGAAGTAACGAGAGTCCACAAATTATAATTAACCATACTTTGTTTTCAGAAACAATGGTGAAAAACCATTTATAAAAAAGAATGTTTTAACAAAAGGTCGGATACTACAAATTATGAAGAATACAATGTTGGAAGCACTTTTTGATTGAACCATTATTAGTGTCTTTACGACACATTGAAGTTCAGTACTCATTGTGTGGCTACCAAACAATAAAACAATAGTGCAGTTAAACATTTTCCTACACCTATGTTGAAAAATCGGCTCGCAACACTGTATGCTTTGCACATTTAGCTACATGTTGCTAAAAAAAAAAAGAAGTTATATTTGTGTCTACCCTAGAGGCTGAGGTATCCCTCAAAATTTGTAAGGAGTCCAAAATTTGTGTTTGAGACAGTTGTTTTAGCATCAGCTTCAGTGCAATTTCAGCCCACATAGATATTATAAAGTATATCATAACCCACATATTAATCTTCAAAATAAAAAACTGCAGAAAAAAATATTAGAGATTTTAAGGTTGCATTTTTAAAAAAAAAAAGCAGTTCTTAATGAATATTTTTGGCTGCAAAGATCCATGTCTCTCCTTAATTACGTTCGGCAGTGGTAGGGAGAGGATGTTATACACCGGTAAGGACGTAAAAAAATGTTTCGTTACACCCAAACAATGTATTGCTTCGGTGGCAGCTATTATTAGCTTATTGAGTGGCCGAGTTTAGCAGCATTCTTCCACATTTTATTTGTTCTTTCTTGCGCACAATCTTTCGCACCTTGGAAAGGCGAAGCAATGCAATGCCGGAGGAATTCCTGCCACTAGCTGAGGGCGAAACAAAGTCGCAGCTGTTGAGCAATTTATAGACGACATTTTTCAGCTCGCCCGCCTAGTTCGCACTTAACGGGACACCCTCGCGTTATGATGGTTACTTCGAACTGGAGGATATCCTGCGCACTATTTAGAACGTCGAGGATGACGGATCGAGCCGTTTCCAAAGCTCTATGTAGCTGGCATTTATATTTGTTTTTGTAGAGATGCACACAGTAACGACAGCTCGGCCACCTTGGTGCTTAGAGTCCTTATTGCCAGTTTTCTGAAGCTGTATCTGCGTTGTAGGAAACGGTTTGCCGTCCTCCAGAAACGTTGGGACGATCTGCGATGGAGAAAGACGGTGTCGCCCGAGCTTCCAAACACCGCATCCAAAGCCGAACAAGTCGCATTTTTCGACCGTAACTGTCACCAATTGCGCCCTCTTTGTATTGAGCATGAGAATGGTGGCACCCACAAGAAAATCAGGGAACTGGGTGCCAATACCCTAGGCATATAGCCTATTTAGTTGTCCGTCGACTCTCGAACCCATGTTGAAAGATCAGGTGCGAGGAGGAGGAATTGCAGCCGAGGCTGGGGAAAAAGCAAGGAATTATCTGGCCAGTGCGCCGAGCGAGTTTGAGCTGCCTGTATTTGCAAACTGTGCAAGGACAGCCACGCGTGCACCGTCTTGCACTCCCTCACCGGCTTCCCTACCTTGGCTGCGCCCTCCGAACAGCCGACATTAATTTACCGTTTTCTGCACTGGACCTAAACTCTGGAGGCGTGTGCACAACATACTCGCGCGTTTGACGGTGCGCTCTAACAGGTATTGCTGCACATTCTTGGAGGTCGTGGCTCCTCCTCCCTCAAAGCGACCTCCCGCTTTGCGGGATGTTGCAAGGGACGGTTCGTTCGAGCTTTCTTTCCTCGTGTTAATTTTGTGCGAATGGGTTCGCTCTCGCTGCCTTTGAGTTGCGGGCGGGAGAAGAGTTTCTCTCCCATTTTTGTGTCGACGGACGCGGAGGAGCCTCGACTGCCTGGCGGCGTGTGCGGGTGTGTCGCTTGCGGAGACGAGCGGTTGCAACCTTTTTGTTGTTGTGTCTTTTTGTTTTAACCTGGCAGTGTTTTTTCTGACGCTTATTTTGTTCTCTTCTTCTCCTTCATCTTATGTTTTGCCGTTCGTTCCACAATAACCTCAATAACCATGCCACGTAAGTGTACACTCCGTTGTCTAACTGTGTGTCTGTCCGTAGCAGTGACTTTGTGTTTCTTGCCGTGTGGTGGTGGCGGTGTGGGCTCGGCGATGCCCTAGGACTGTTATGGCAGCTAAGCGTGGCATGTGGCACCCTCGTTTTGTTGGCTGTGCTTTGTCGGTCTTGCACATTCTGTCGAGCCGAGCTTTGGGGGCTGGGCAGGGGGGATAAACTAGACTAGCATGGTCTTGCATATTCTCGCTTTCCTTTGCACCAGCCAGAGTGCCTGTCCTTAAGCTAAGCTCCTTGGGAGGACACTTGTTTCATGGGAAGCTAAAGGCAGCAGGAAGGCAAGCTTAACGTTTGAGGTCTTCTACGAAATAAAAGGATTTTAAGTGCAACCAGTGTATTACCTAGAGGCCTTTGCTTATTTTCAGTACTAGTTCAAGGCTTTCAAAAGTAAAATTTGTTGCAAAGTGGAGTAGTCTGCCTGGAAACAATGTCTGATGTCCCCATGTAAATGGGCAATTAGGTCAGTGCGATATGGCTGTTAACCTAGGGTCTTCAGTTTTGATGCAGTTGATTTAAACAATTTTATAGCTTGTTCGGGGAGCTAGAGATTGAAAAAGAGTGTAAAGAAGGCTGTTTATCTTCTTCAGCGATACTGGTTCTCTTATTGCCATTGTGCTTGCAAACTGAGTCGTCTTTCTGACATATCAGTGATGCGATTGCTGCACCAAACTGCACCAGTATGTTCACCCTGTTACATCCTGCTACCTTTGACCGATATTCGAGCACTTGTGCCAACTTTTACATTATCTTCTTAATACGGACACTAAGAACTCGGGCCCGGCTACGCTACCGGTTCGTCATGGTAGGCTGGATTGAGTTTTTGAAGCTGATCAATATGGATAAAATACTATTTGATCCGACCTTCATATCAAAGACCGGCACACTCTGAAGGTTTGCAAAGATTTCTCAACTTTTAACATCTGGGCAAAATAGTTAGCTCTGTTCAGTGCACTTCTCACCGTGCTTAGGCTTCGACCCTCTGCATCTCGCTTCACTGCGAGAGAGCCACACGGTTAGGTTAAAAAAAAAAACTTGTTCAGAGCGGAGGTTTTCAGAACGCATTAAACGGGCAATTAGTACACACATCACAACACGAGCTCGACGCAACTTAGGCTTGCTAACGTAACAGCCGGTAAAAGGTTTTAACCGAGGAGTAACAAACGAGGTTCTAATTTAGCGAAGAAAGCACCGCCTTTTAGTTTAATAGGTTAAGAATTATAATATTCAGAGTGGAAAGAAGAACAAAGTATGTGCTAGAGCTTCGAGAGTTGTTGCTTCAAAAGATGCTCCAGTATAACTCTCCAATCACATCACTGATGTGTCAGTAACGTATCCTCGCCTCGGTGTGTGTCTGAGCAAGGTGAAAGGGAGGGGAGTGTTTCTGTTGCATCTACACATGCAGTTAAAGTACCGAGCGAGCATCCATCTGAAATTCCTATGTTATCTTGGAAAAACTCGAGGGACTGGCAGTTTTCTGGTTTGAAAGCAAAGATGCAAGTGAGAACAGAAAATGGAATTAGCTTCACCGCTCTGCACCGGCATGTCTGGAGGACGTGGAGGAGCATCTAGGATAGCTTGGTGGGAAGGTCTTGGGTGGGCGCCTATTGGGACGTGGGTGCATGCTCGGTATTTTATGACGGTCTCTGCCGTGTCCCTGCAAAGGGTCTGCTTTGGAAGGCGTTAGCTTTCAAGTTTCAGGCTAGGGGGCAGGACAGGCACTTGGCTGCGCTTGTGAAGTCTGTGTTCACTCGATATCCATTATTTTTAATTATTTCTCGACTTATTTCTGTTTTCCCCGTTCTTTTCCCCCTTCACTGCCTACTGGGCCCACAGGTGGAGCAGCGAGCGCTCGAAAGAAGTTATTAGAAATAAAATCCGTGCTATTGGCAAGATGGCCCGTGTCTTCTCGGTGCTGAGGTGAGTTAACAGTTTTTCTCGAGTTCGATTGGTCATGTGGTCACGGAGCGTTTGTCACCAGGAGTGGCTAAGCAGCCTGAGGTAGATAAGTTTTTGGTAATAGTTCTCCACTATGTACTTTGTGCTGACACCTTATTGAGGAACAGCCCGAGCCCTGTACTTTCTATCTCCTGGAATTGTGGCTAGATGTTTCCCAGAGCTCTCAGTGCAGAAGCTCCGAGAAGTGCAATGAGGTGCAAGTTTGGCAAACTATGGCTCGAGATGACCCCACGTGATCCACTCTCATTGTCCGACAAAACCTGCAGTGCCGACCAAGGGGCTCTGATGCATTCATTCTCTCATGCTCTTGCAGGGAAGAAAGCGAAAGCGTTCTTCAGCTTAAAGGACTCACGCCCACTGGGACCCTGCCACTGGGGGCCCTGTCTGGGGGAAAAACTTCCCTGCGCAATGGTGAGCCTCTTGGCCTGTTTGTGCGCCGTGGCGCTTCTCTGGTCTGCTGTTCTCTGATCCGAATGGTCTGCTTGGCGCACTATACTGCCCATACATTGGAGTGTCGTGGACGGGCAGTCTGGGATCACCACAATCCCGGTGTATGGTCATGTTGAAAGCAACGACACGGCGCGTGAATGGGCGGCACTGTCGCTGGCGTCGCAGTGTGACTTCCCGTCGTTGCCAGACTTGCCTGACAGGCTGCGGAATGGTCTACTGCAGACTTCCGTACTCTACAGCCACTCTGCTTCGCTGCTCTGCTACAGTGCCACTGCCCGTGATGGCAGGATGCGTTGATATTTCTGTATTTCCGGTGGGAAACCAAGCAGATGGAATGAGAACATGGTAAAAGTAATAATAACAATAATAACCATTGACTCAAGAAACCTGCTGCACCTCAGAAAGGCAACAGAACATACCACGGAGGCCCGCGGTGCTGTATCTGGCGATGGCGATTATGCAACGATATAATATACTAGATGAGGACAAAGTGTCCTTCTATTTGTCATGAAAACCGCCACCCGAGCTTTGGAAGTTCTGGGACAGTTCGGGCGAGTCGGCCAGCAAGTTGACGTGTTGTTGCTGGCCGTTTAGGTTGCAGACGGTAAAGCCCCGGCGTTCCGGTGGTGCAGTCACTCACTTCGGCAAAAGTAGCGGGCTCCAGAAGGTGGCCCAGTTGAAGTAGACTGCTGCGTGCCCCGAGGTATTCGTGTTCGAGGCTTGAAACATAATGCCGCGGTCACCCAGCATAGCTTCCTGCCATCGTCGTTGCTATTTGCTACACTCAGTTTTACCTCTAGTCCGGCCGCAGCGGACGCCACGAGCCATCCCAGACAATCCAGCTTCGTGAGCGTAGCGCGTGACTACTCTTCCCTTGTGTCACGGCACTTCCTCTCGAAGATCACGGGAAGCTTGCGTGGCCATGGATTGGCTCTGACGACTCGAAGCATCCGTCGTGGCCAGACGTAAGGTGTACAGTCGACTTCATCCTGGGCGTCATATCGACGCTGGCTTTGGAAAGGCAGCGTTGGCCGCCAGAGATGGTTTGGAATCTGTGTGTGAACAATTAATGGGACTGTCTGTGTCATAATCTATAGCAACTGACAGAATGAGGTTGGCAGGGTGTGTCTTTTGAAACGCTTGGCCTCCAGCACATGCTCGGTATCTTTTGCCATGCTTTGGCTGCGCTCACTCGAGGTGCTCGTCGAAGGTTGAAAGCTCGGAAATGGGATGACTGAAGCTACTTCGTGCCATTCTCACCTTGTCAGTGGCGATAGCATTTTGCATGGGAAAATTGAAGATTTTCATTAAGGGGACGTCGTCTGCCTCTTCCCCAGCCCTGGCAGGCTTCTCGCCGCACCACAAGATCACCAGCTTCGAGGAGGCCAAGGGACTGGACAAGATCAACGAGCGCATGCCCCCCGCAGGGACGCCCCGCTCTCGGGCGGAGGGGGTGGAGGGGGCCCTCGTCCCCGCAGCAGGCGGACGAGCGCAGCAATCCGGCTGGGTCCTGAAGCCCCGGGCAGGCTCTCAGAACCCACCCACACTCACGCCCCTCCCACCCCCTCCCCTCCCTCCCTCCCCGGACGACGAGAGAGGCTCTCCACCAGCCCACCCCTACCTTCCGCCGCAGATGCGTTCGTTTCTTCCGGTCCCTTCGGCACCCTCGTCGCAAGCGCCAGTGCCGCCGCAGACGTTCCTCTCGCCGTGGTGCCGGCCGCCACTCTGCTGTCCATCCGGCGCCCGGTCTCCCTCGCAGACGCTGTTCACCCGAGGTGTTGGAAACTCTTCAAAAGTGCCCCTGCCTTGCCGAGGAGCGACGCCCATGTCCGTCGCCGTTGTCGCCATTTGGGCGCCGAAGAATTGCTCGGAGCGTCTTTCTTTTGGTTGGTTCTTTTTCTAAGAGGGGAGGCGACAATCTCGTATGAAAGACGGGTGCACGCGAACAACCGCGATGAAACAAGCCCGGTCTCTGTAGGAACCAGCGGGGTAAAAAGAAAGAAAGCTAAATACTCCCAAATTTTGGTCGCCGACGGCTGCTGGCATCCCCTCCTGTTCCCTTTTGTTGGGTTGGTTTTCGATCTACCTCCGGCAGTTCTTTGTTTTTCTACACGGGCTCCCCTTTCTCTCGCACTGCCCGCCTTCTTCGTCGCCTCAACTGCCGGCTCTTGGAGGCGCGCGCGTGCGGCACCGAGTCGCAACGACGGTAGAAACCCGACTGTCACCCATTCGCTCCTCTCCCCTCCTTTTCGTTTTTCAAGAAAAGAGGGGAAACCTTCGCGAAGCTGCCTGCCCAGTTGGAAGGGAGGGTTTCGCGGCAGAGCAGCACGCGCCTTTTTTCATCCACTTTGCTCTAGTTTTTGGATGTGTCGTTTGAAATCGAACGTGTTTTCCGTGCATGCGTGTGTCCGCGTTTCTGCCATTCGAGCGTGCGTGGGGTGGTATGGTGGAGACATACAAACGGGAGGGAGGGAGGGGCTGGGGAGAGGGAATGGCGCGAGAACTACGCATGCAGCACACTCCTTCATCTTCTGCGTGAATCTCTGCGAAGGGGGTGGTGGAAAGAAGCACTCAACGGGCACGGGCGGCACACTTTTCTCATCGAAACGCCGGCTTCGCGGCGCGTCTGGGAAGAGCTCTGGCGCCACGCGAATGTTCCTCATAACACTTGTTTCTGGCCGTTTTTTGTTTTTTTCACTCATATTGTTTTGTTTTTGCATTCTTTTCTCGAAATGCTGCGTTAAATGTAAATTATTTTGTTTGCTTTTTTTTTTTTTTGGTCTTTGTCTGTTTTAGATTTTTAGTCTGGTTGGTTTCTTCTCATACCTTGCCACAGGTGCCAACATCTGGGCGAGAGTGTTCGCTGGCTGTGTCGTCTCTTGCTTTATGGCGGACAGTGTAGCTTGTCCCTGTGTTTGAAGGGCATTTCTAGGTTTCCAAATGTCCTCGTTTGCCGACGCTCGTCGCCCCCTTTTCTGTCATTCTCGTTGCTTTCTGTTTTTCACATATTGTTTTGTTGTCCCGCCTTTCTCGCGCGGCTTGTGTCCAAATGATGTCGAAACCTTTTTTTTTTAGGGGGGCGGGGGGATTTTGTGTTGTTATGCAGCGTAGCCGAGCACCCACTAGGCACTGTGATGCGCTTAAAACGCGACTGGACGCGTGAACTGCCGCAACCTTTTCGAACACGTCTCGCACGCTAAAAGAAAAAGAAATGAACCTCCGGAGTGTCGCCGACCGTGGCAGCCTCCATTCTCTCTGCTGGACAACGGCGGGGTATCCGAGAGGTGCGTTCGCCTTGCCTTTCGTTCAGAGTTAGTGTGTAAAGAAAGTGGTGTGTGCAGTGTCGTCCACAGTGCACGGAAAATGTGTCTGTATGTGCGTGTGACTGTGTGCGGTGCAACAGTGTAGGCTGTGCTTCTCCTTGTTTTCACTTGTTTTGCGTTTTGAAGGGAGGTCGCAAAGAGCCATCCGGCTCGTCTCTTACGCTTTTCCTTGCACTCCCTTCCCTCCAAACCACCGACGATTCTTTTGTTGTTACCCGTTTTGTTATCCCTTTGCGGGACTGCCGAGAAGAATTGCCCGGAGCAGGGAAAAAAAGATCTGCGACATTGCCGTGGTGCGGCGTGCGTTGGCATGCCTGTGTGTTTTGCTTTGACACTATGGTTAGACCAGCTGTGTTTTGGAAAGGATGTGTGGTTTAGCTTAGGGGAAGGCAGTTTGCAGCGCCAGTGTAACCAGCTGCAAGTGCCACTTGTGTTTTTCTTTTTACCCATTGGTTACTCTTGGTCCCCTCCCTTTTCTGCATCGATTTCTCTCTCCGGCCTCTTGCGTGTCTGGCCACGAAGTTGAGGAGGATGGATGTGTGTAAACATTATACATACGTGCAAGTTGTACATACGAGCAGTGTGGCGGGGCAGAGGAAGCATTGAAGAACCATGCAATTTTCACACTGGGCAAAGGGCGCGAGTGTTTGCCGCATGCATGGATGCACGTCTTTCTCTCTCCCTGGCGTCTTTCGTTCTTTTTGTGCCCCCTCCCCCCCCCCCTTTTTTTCCCCCGGATCACCAATCACACAGTCATTAAAATATGTATATATATATAAAATGCTATATAAAGCCTTTAAAAAATCACACGAGTTCATTCCCCTGTGACTGGTGGCAATTTGTCGGAGAATATGAATTAATATATATTACACATATATATTCATATACATACTATACATAACACAAAACGCGAGACGTTTCTTTGATTACTCGTCCGGAGTTGTTTGCTAGCTTGACAGCTTTTGTTTGTTCCTTTTTTTGAAAAGTTTTGGTTGGTTGTTTTACGGGAGTTCACAGTTATATAGCGCGTCCTACCACTGCATGGAAGAAGCTGGTGTTTTGGCTAGAGTTGTCGGATGTCTTTAGAATCAATACCCCTCTAACGGCCATCGGTCTAATTCTCGAGAACCGGGGTGGCAGACCTGCGTTTGAAGCTCTGCCGGGATACACTTTCGTTTTTCTCCGGAGAGTCGCTACACAGTGTGTTACATACATGCGAATAAAGTAAGCCCTTGAAAAGAAAAAAAAAAAGATAAAACCTTACGAGATCTTTAAACCCAGCTTGCATGAACTGCTTCGAGTCAGTCTTCAAATACACGTGATTCCACCGATCCCCGGAAGCTAAAACGCATACACTCATAGACCTTTCTCTGAAAACTTTCCTACTTTTTTTTCCTCCTTTCTCTGACCCTCGAAAGCTTTTTGCCCTGGTTTTTTTCTCGTAAGATATATATATACAAAGAACTTTTACGCTACAATATACAGTTTCAGGCGTTTAATAACCCATCTGTTGTGCAATTGTTGTACACACAAAAAAAAATGGATTGTATCTGTTGTAAAAAAAAAAAATTTGTGTTGAATAAAAATCAAAAATGCCTACTCCAATAGTGTTCATGCTGTTCTGTGGTTTGCAGGTAAAGCGAGTAAAATTGACAGGCCATGTGCAAGAACCTTGCAGGCATCCACACTTGCACTGTCCTTGCCACAATGTACTCCTACTGGATCCAAACACTACATGCAGGGTTGGGCAGAATACTCTTAAATGTATTTGGAAATACCAATACTGGGGATACATGACGAAGACGGCTAAAATACTGATACTGAAATACATCAGTACAAAAGTATCGTGATACATATCAAAGTACATTTGAAAAATAGAAAAGTGTTTGGAAATACAAATTTAGGAATACTTTTTGCTTTAATGCTCACATACATTTTTTAAAACAAAAGCTTTTGTGTAATGTAAAGCCTTGCATACTCTTTTAAACCGGCAAGAAGTTATTTTTAAACAAAAATTAAACAGCTTCGTGCTACATATTTTATCTTATTTATGTCGTAAGAAGTAGCTTTTAAAATGGCTTGTCCATCAGCTGCTGCCGATTTGGGAAGTCGTAGCAAACAAGATTAAGTGATCCACAAGTCTCAACAAACACTGGTTCATATTAAAACGACAGAGGACAACTTTCACACAGTTTTAAACCACCATGGAATTTTTTTTTTTTGTTAATGTTTGAAGATTACATTTGAAGGTGGTAATAGGTAGGCTTTGTTGACAGGGTTTCTACTTCTAAGGCGAAAAACAAGTCCTCCAGTGAAAACAAAAACTCGTACTAACCGTGAGGTAAAGATTGAAGTTGAACTTTGGCAAACTTGAGCCCAAAAATATTTTTCGCACAATGTTTTTTTTTTTTTTTTTTACAGCAGAGTTGTTAAGGGCTAGGTTCCCTAGGATCGTGTCCGGTACCAAACAAATATCGACAGAACTCTGGACAGCTACTGCCATCTACGAGCAACAGCGGCAACCAGACAACCGGCTTGCCGGCCTCGCTCATAGATGGCGGCAACCTTTCCAGCCTTCTGTGGAAGATGTGTTGTATTGTCCCAGTTTTAATTGTTTTATTCTTTCTTCATCCTTGAACTGAACCAACACGCTCTTCTCCCAAGCATACTTCATCCTTTCCAGCCTTTCCACTCTGGTTTTCACCAGTGTGGAAAGGTTGAATTTCTATGGGCGTCGTCCTAGATGTCGTCCTTGAGGTTGTCCGAGAAGTCGTTTTTGAGGTCGTCCTAGACGTTGCCCTCGAGGTCGTCCCGAATTTTGTCCTTGAGGTCGTCCCTGAGGTCGTCCTTGAGGTCGTCCTAGACATCATCCTCTAGGCGTCGTCCTTGATATCATCCCCTCATTGGACAGCTTCGCTGGTCTTCCTTCTTCACCAAAGTGGAAAGGCTGAAAGCTTTTTAACATAAAGCTGTGGGAACTAAGTCGGTTTTCAGTAAAGCTGTGGGAACTAAGGGAGTCTTCAGTAGGTTAGAATTACTTCCACAGTGCAGTGCAGGTCTCCTTTAGATGTATTGCGCGCCTTCGAAGCATACCACATGAACGTCTAAATTTGTTTTATATCTACCCAAATATCCCCAAGGGTCAGCATCCTCTAGTCCTATGTCGGTACCTTTTCTGCTGTCACTTCAAGACGTAGCCTTGGAATGAACTGACATTCTTATATCTAATAATCCGAAGAAAGAGAAGGGTTAGGAAAGCTGTGCCAATTTTTTTTATTTATATCCGAGCTAGGTTGCAATTAAACAAACCTCAACTTCAATGTGCTGTGCTGAGATTGTGGTGCTTCACGTGCAACTCTGAAATCAAGCAGTTTTGGTATTATTTCGCCGGCACAAATTTTTATGATCTGTGGTGTAGTTGTTACCAACGGGTGAATTATTCGCAGAACAAATTTTTCGTGCTTATTTTCAAATCTCGCAATTTACGAATTTGGGTCTCTATGAAAACCAAGTTGTTTACTGTATACTCCGTTCCATTATGATGCCCGGAGCGCGTCTTTGACTGGTGCTTCTAGCATCCAATCCTGCCCATACATCAAAAGTGGTCCCGAAGTGGCAACAAATGACGTCGCAGAAGCCGGAGAGTCATGCTGTCGGATGTTGTGATCCTGGCGGTTGGTTGGAGAAATGCTGGCGAAAAGCATGAGCGAATGCAGTGTCGGTGTCGTCATGGCGTCCCAACTTCTGGCTACGGAAGCTTCCGTGGACCGTCGCACCGGAGAGCGACCTGCAGCAGAACAGGCGTCTGCTATATCCACCATCACTGCTGGAACACCGCCAGGGTCACGACCGGCGACAGCCTGACACTTTTATGACGGTCACCAGGCGGAAATCGAGGGACCACTTTTTTGGACGCAGTAAACACCAGTCAGAGATGCGTTACAGGTACTGTAGTTCCATGTAACTTCGCAGACGACAAAAGCCACGGCTTCTGCGACCCAATGTGAACTGTCGGAGCCAACCACATGTCCTCCCAGCGGCTGTATTGCTGCAGAGGCAAAAGTAATTTAGGTAGTCTTGAAAAGAAAGAAAAACTTCCAGTAATGTAATTAACCTGAAAATTGTTAAAATCATTGGCCTAAATATGTAAAGGATGAGAAAACATTTAAAACATTACTCTTCAATAATTATAAATTGTAATCTAATCTGATGAACTCGGCACACAGTGGTGTACCAAACCTGTTCTCGAGCAAAGGGCAAGCCAACAAACCCCAACGACGCGACCTTTCCTCAGAGGAAAAAAAACGGGCTATTCTGGGGGAAGCGGGGGAGGGGGGGGAGGGGGGACGGTAGTTATGTGAGATTGAAATGGTAAAAAGAAAGACGCAGCGTTGACACTCTTAATTGATTCAGAGATTCAATTTTTTACACGAGTTTGACAGATCTATTATTACATCATAGCACATTTAAGTACACAAACAACACTGAACTCAACAGAGACATATACCAGTTAATAAAATTTAAAGCTCCAAAAACGAATCTCTTACACTCATCCTGTGCGGCAGGTCTTGTTTCCGTACTTTATAAATTGCATTTGTTTCTTTTCTGATCTAAAATACTGAAACAAAAAACTACTTTCATAAATAATTAAAACGGTTCGCGCCACTTATATTTTGTATTTCGACTAAAAAGAAGCTTTTAGCGGCTTTGGCCAGTAGCACCAGTAGCAAGCCCAGGACCAAATATGTTGCATATCGCGCGCTTTCGGCACCGCAAGTCGCCCCCGTCGGTGGAGGAGGTTTCCGCGTCGTCCGGTTAAACTATGACGCACTGATATTTAGTTACTCTCTCCGTGCCAGCTGGCTTGCCCGAACCTCAAGAGATGTGGAAACCGCAAAAAAGATAGCCCCTTAAAGGGGCCCTGCAAACGCTTTTTGACTGGTTTTTAATTTGCACCGAACCTAAGCGCACTGAATGTAGTAACTTAATGAAACTTTTCTTTTCGCAAAATTCGCTTTATTTTAAAAGTTATAGGCAAATTAGAATTACAAAAACAAGCAAAAAATAACCTCCTTCATGACGTCGTAGGTCCTGGCTTGAGTGGCCGTGAACTAGAGAAGGAGGAGTGAGCTCATCGAGCGCTCACGGCTGCCGCACTCCATGTCGACGGCTCGAGAGGGCGCCACTATAGCGTGTGTTGGATAGGCTGTATGAAGCCGGCGGCCAGGGCGGCTCGCATTGCATTTGCTGCGCAGTTAAAGACTATTTCGGCATAACACTTCATTGGCCACAAACGACAGCAAACACGGGGTAAAGATCAGTACAGAACGGGAGCCACTTCGCGCTGCCATACCGCCAAATGGCCTTTCTACGCTCCGGGACCTTTCTACGCTCGCCGTTCATCGGCGCCTCATCCCACTAGCCCTTTCTAATATCTGCCGCTTTTTCCGCCGCTTGGTGGCAGGTATGTCGACGGGTGATTTCTTGTTTCCGTACTTAATAAACTGCATTTGTTTCTTTTCTGATCTAAAATACTGAACGAAAACTACTTTCTTACATAATTGAAATGGTTCGCGACGCTTATATTTTGTATCTCGACTAAAAAGAAAAACTTTTAGCGGCTCTGACCAGTAGTAAGCCCAGGACCAAAAACGTCACATTTTGCGCGCTTTCGGTACCGCGGGTCGCCCTCGTCGGTGGAGGAGGTTTCCGCGTCGTCCGGTTAAAATATGACGCACTGATATTTAGTTACTCTCTCCGTGCCCGCTGGCTTGCCCGAACCATAAGAGACGTGGAAACCACAAAAGGCAGACGCTTAAATATGCATGATTGCAGGGCCCCTTGAAATTTTCGCGCGCGACAAACGGGACTGGTGAAGGCGAGGGAGTTGAACATGAATACATAAAATTGAAAGAATAAAACACGGGGGACAAGCACAGCACAACCAAATAGAGCCTCTGCTACAGTGGCGTAGACAAGGGTGGGGGGAAGTTTGAACCCCCCCGGGGCCCACTCGCTCCCCTGCTCACGCAGTCGGAAGCGCGGACTATCTCGGGAAAAATGTTTGTAGAGTGGAAAATGCTCAAATGAATAAAATGTGCAATATTGCTTCAGTTATGTTTATTCGATGGGATGCGGAACTTGATCACAGTATATAGAGAAAGGGTATTTCGAAACATTTGTGGGGTGAAGGATGGCAATTTCAAGGCACTAAAATCACAGTTCAATCAAACCAAAGTGAACGCAATAAATCGAACACATGGTGATAATATAAAACAATGTCAGCGATGTAAGAATTATTAAATGAATTGTAAAAAAATTACACCACCTTCCCGAGGGGAACCATGGGGTGATGCGGAGCATCGCGAATCGTAATTAATTTATTCCCTTCTTGACTGATTTCTTTTGGCCGGCTGGATTTGGGCTGCGGCGGACGCGAGCGGCCGAGAAACGATAACAGACGACAGCCGCAGAGTTGCGGGGAAAGCCCACCCCACTGGAAAGCCCTGGCGTGGCGCTGCGACCCGCGCGCCCAAAACTATCCTCCTTTCACTCCTCCGGGGGAGCGCGCACAGCGCGCTACCGCTGCTTATATTCACACTTGAAGGAGAGGAGACTAGAGGAGGAGGAGTTGCATGCGCGTGGTGTGAGTAGAAGCGAACGCACGCGAAGTGCACGCAGCTGGTAGAGAGAGAGAGCGGAGAGAGTTACGCACAGCTGTTGGAGAGAGGGAAGGAGGAGAGTTGCGCCTGCGTAGTGTGAGTGCGGATGACGCCGACGCCGCGGGACATAGACCCGAGCAAGAGATGCTCCGCATCTAAAACAGCACTGTAAGCAACGGGTGCTGATCGGAATTACGTGCTTTCGACTGGAAATTACCGCGAATAAAAAGATAATTGACTAGTTATTTCTGAAAGCAGTTTCCAGGGTCTCTTGTGCCTACACATTAAGATGCAGCTGCCTGCGTTCACGGCAAAACATATCCAGGACGTTCTCCGCTTGAACTTCAATGTCGCGGTGAACATTCAAAAGCGCAGGACCGAGCAGTCGCTCATTCCAAGTGGACGCTCTCAAGTATGTTTTCAACCGTCGTAGTGAAAAGAACGAGCGTTCAGCTTCCCACGTTGTTACGGGCAGAATCCCAGGATGTTGACGAGACGATGGACGTTCTGAAGTGGGGCCTCCGGACAGAGGGCGACCGCCTGTAGCGCAGACCTGACGGGCATTGGACGCTTAAATTTCTTTATTTTTGGCGAAGTCTCCCCCACTTTGTGAAATTTTCCTACATCGAGTCGCTCACGGATGCGATGACGGTTCGTCTGCTTTCAGCTTTACATGTCGAGGCGGCATCCGATGCCATTCCTTATTAGATTAATCTCTTCGTTGCACGGAACATCAAAAAATCCGAAGAGACAAGCCTTCATATTCTCACTACGCATACGCGCAAGGGTAGTCAAGTTCATTTCCACGTTCGGCGTATGGTTTGCGTGTTTGTGTGTGGTGTGTCATGTCATTTCTCCGAATGACGGAACTACAAGTTCAGACTGATGACTTTTCGTGACCCCGAGGATATGCTGCTGCTGTCTTTGGACCACGCTGCAAGATAAAGCGGCCTAGCAAAGATAAGACTCTTTCCTTCGGCATCTGGTTCTGTAGCACGAATTTGTGAAACCTTTAATAGATAATAGATTTTAATTTTTGCTCTGATGTTTCAGCGTCGAAATATATATATGTATATTTTTTTTTTTGCTGCTTTATTTTTGTGACAGTATAGCTATCTTTCTGTTTTGTCTGACCTTCACGCGCTGGTTATGCAGTGCTACCTCAAAAAGCGGGGGAGTTGTGTGCTGTGAGGAAGCTTTTAAAGGGATACTTCAAACGAAATTTGAAATACAGTCTAAGCTCGTTATAACAGACCTTGATTTTGACCAAGATTTTGGTCTGTTGTAAAAGAAGTATGTTGTATGCAAATACGAAGTTGAGTCAATGGCACATAGAGGAAAACCAACCGAACTTCACAAATCGGTATGTTATATCCAAATTTCTCTTGTAACCAGGTCTGTTATAATGAGCTTAGACTGTATTCCCGTCGTGTTCACAAATAGGTTGAATATGATCCACAATATCCGTAAATGACAATCGCACATTTGTATTTTGAGCCTGAATTTTTCGTTATAAACTGCCCACTCTGGCAAGCGCTCGGAGAAGGCCCAGCTTAGAGCACGTGACATCCAACGCCATCGTGACGTAGGTCGTCTCAAGACGAGCAAAGCTACGGCGAGGCTGACGTCGAGAGGATGGCCTAGTCGTTCCAGCCACCGAAGCGGCTGCTTTTGTACGAATTTTGAGTGACGGTTTAATCTTCTATAATCTTGTAGGGGGACAATAGCGACTTCTGCGACACACAAAAGGGATTCTCGGGAAGAGGGGAGTTCCTCCTTCCCCCTTCTCTCGTCGTCGCCGGAGGCGAGACGACCTCCGTCACTAGCTGTCAAGGTTCCTAGACGAGCATTACAAACGAGGCGTTAGCGACATCCACCAGGCGCTCTTTGCTAATCGTTTAATTCGTTTTAAAATTCCTTTTCGAGACTTTTTAAACAAGATATTGGTATGTGCCATGTGATACTGCTCTTTTGAACACATAAAGACCAAAAAGTGAGCGCCGAAATTTCGTTGTAGTATCCCTTTAAAGTTGGTGGGCCGCAACTACGACGACAGTAGAACAGTGAGCAACCACGCGCGTATTCCTGTAAATGAAGCCTGCTCAGTTTTGAAAAATGACAATGCAGCTTTACCCGTTTGATCTTAAAGAACCCCTTAAAGATTATGTTATTTTAATACGGTCTGGTTGGGACACGCATGTCGGTAGTTTTCTCCTTTCCACTTGTTTTCTCTCAGCATTTCGGGCGCGTAGAGGAGAGGAGGATCGGCTTCACCTTCACCTTGAAGTGGAAAGAGCGAAAGACCATCTCGTTGAGGTCGAAAGAGCGAATGACCATTCCATGACGCCACTGACATTGCGCCCAGAATTTCAAATAAATCTCTCGCCGTCAATATTGCTCAGTAAATTTTTTTTTTTTTTTGCGTAAATTTTATTTTTGACACGCTTGTCCCAACCAAAAACTTTTTTTTTTTTCAGGGGCCCTTTAACAGCGTTTTCCTAATCGTCCGTACCACCGAGCTCACCCTGCGTCATAACCCCCCGTGCCCGAGTCCTGGGCACGGTGGTCCTGGGCAGGTCCGTACCCAGGGGGAGGGTTTCAGGGTTCGAACCCCCCCCCCCCTTTCACTGTCGGCTGGGGAAGGGAGGAGCGATGGGGCGCATTTTGAAAGGAGGCCCGGGGTGACCTCGATTTCGCTAAAGTCACTGGACCGGGAGACCCAGTGGGGGACCCGGTGGGTTCCAGCGATGCTGTTAGGGGTGCACGTGTGCCTGTATATACGACGCAGCACTCCTTGGTATAATTGCTTACCTGAGGCGTCTTCGCCGCGCCCCAAAACACCGCAATGCACCCGGCCCAAGTACAAAACGAACGTGAATTGGTAACAGTAATTAAACATGAGGAAGCTACACAGAAAGGAGGGACAGACAACGGTCTTTTCGGAACCACTCCGATAGCGCCCTCTTGTTTTCCCCTCTCATCCAAGTGCCTGGGTGCCATCCTCCTCGGCAGAAGATCCCCGGGCGCCTCGCTTCCCCATCCTCATACCACGCTCCGTTCCACCGCACAGTGGACTTTAGCGGATGCTGGAGACCATCTTCGCCAATCGAGGGCTGAGAGAGAATCACATGACCTTGTGCTTCGCATAGCACACCGCAGAGTTGCAAGGTAAGGCGACTCTCAGAGCTGGATTGGCTGGGATGGCTTGTAGCGCCCTCTGCGGTCCATTATAACTTATAAGGTGACACAGAGGAAATGTTCGCTCGAGCTATAAAGACGTTCGTTTGAGGGAAGCTCGCATCAGTTCTCTGTTCGTTAGTCCAACTTCCCAGAACACCGCAAGCGTGCGACGCCTGAGGGGCTTCGGGGGGCCTGCCGGGGGTACACGGGGTGTTTCGCGCTGTGAAAAGAGGATGGAAAGAGAATGACGAGGATTCATTCCGAGCTGTGTCTATAGTCGCAGGGGTTCCGAGTGTCACCGGACCCTGTGGAGGATGCGCGGGGCTGCGGTTAGGGAGCTGGGTCAAGTATGGCTGTATATATTTTTCTTATTCTCTTACACCCGGTTCCCTCTCACCCAAGTCATGTTTACTGGGCGGAGTTTGGGCAAATAAATAAATTTTGTCGTAAGTTGCAAGTAAGCTCTGTGATGGTGCGAGTGAAACATTTCGTTGCTCGCTATTGTTAACTATAGGCCGATCACATGCTTCTGTTAAAAAAAAAAGTAAATACAAAAAACGGCCATTCAAGATGGCCACTGTGTTCCAGGCACCGTTACTAGATCAACTCAGTTATGGAACTTCCCATAGACGCTGTACATTGGAGGGGTCCAAAACCGTGTCCGATTTTTTTGCAGCTAGGTGGAGCTGCCGACGCATTAATCCACGCGTTTTCGTCTGCGACTGCTCCGCGGCTACTTTTGAGTCCCGACTCCTCTCGAAATTCAGCATAGTTTTGGGTTAGTTTTTGCCCTTTCGCCAGTAAAAAGTAAAAATGTGACTACCAACAGCAGCAGAAACAATTTGAAAGTTTTCTGCTGCTGTTATCCGTAAGAAAAGCCAGAACCGCACCCTCAATGATGATGATAGCGAGTATTAATGCGGAGCGCGCCCTCAGCGCGCCTCTAACAGGCGCCACGCAAAGGGACCCCCCTCCGGAGCGGAGTTCCAGAACTGAGTTGTTCTAATAACGTTGGTTCCAGGGACCCCCCCCCCCCCCAAAGAAATTTTTTGTGTACGGCCCTGGTCCTGGGTAGTTTGAAAAACTGGCAAATGACAGCCGGTTTTAGATACAGACAGGCAACCGGCCAAGCTTTTATCCGAATAAACCGACCGGGCAGGTGGCAATCCTGAATGCATGCTGCTAGCCATATTTTCACAAATGTTCACCGTGCAAATGTTCAACACTCCGATAATGATAGCGAGTGAAGTGAGCAGTCTGAATTTCAGAAAGGCTCCTCCCCGTCAGGTAGAAATGCATTTTTTTTCTCTCGCCCTACCAACCTTCGCCGTCAAGTAAAAAAAGGGACTTGGGGGAGGGTCATTGAACCCCCCCCTTGTCGGTGAGCCACTGATGGTAAAACCAGGGGCGGATCCAAGGGGGGGGGGGGGCAACGGGGGTGGCCGCCCCCCCCCCCCTCCTCGAAGGGCAATTAGACATGGGTCGAGCCCCGAAATAAAACCGACTACAGGCCTGCCAGGTGGTAGAAGGCTCGGTACTCAAGGACGCACTAGGGTGCCTTCATGTTTCCATAGCGGAGCGGCGGAAACACGTAGGCACCCTAGGTCGCACCCTAGCAGGCACACTTGTACTCTGAACTTGGAGAAGTAGAACCACTCTGTCACCTCAACCGACCGAAATCCGCGGCGGCGGTTTCAAAGCACAGCTTGGAGCCAATAAGTCGGCGCAGCGGCGCACATCTAGGGGCCGTCGGCGAAGTGTTGTTCTGCGGCGGCTAAAACAAAAGGCGCAACTGGAGTCCTGTTTATGCTACTTTAAACTCCCCCCCCCCCTAAAAAAAAACAACGGAGTTCTCCGCCCTTGAGTGAAACTATGTTAAAAGCGGATCCGATGCTGAAAAAAGCCGTCGACCGGGTCGACCCAACGCCGGCCCTGAAAAAAACAAGCCGAAAAAATCGGCGCCTGCACATAGAAAGGTTAAAACTTTCACCGAATGTGCACTGAGCAGGTTTAGTTTTACCGCGTGAAATTTCTAGGCGTAGTTCACTTCCTGTAAAAAAATGAATAACAAACTTGTCAATTTCGAAGGTGTTCACAGATTAACGAGTCAACGACGCTATTAACTTGTGGCGCCATCTCTTGACAGGCACAGTGAGCAGGCGACGCACTGTCCGTCCTTTTTTGTCAGGACATTCGAACATGAAAAATCCGAGTGCCTTTACGCTGTGGCGTAAATGTGTGAATTCGCTATCATTCTGGCGTCGTAGTCGGTCCTTCGACGCCTCGTAAGTACGTTTCTGAGGATTTTCACGCCATTTTAATTTCCGATCCTGATTCCACCCGCGTGTCGTAACTGAAAGTTGCGTTCTTTGGACCCTCTACGAACTTTCCGAAGTCCCATACGGCGTACAAGTTCGCCGGCTCGGACCGGGGTCGTAGACAGGGGTGCTGGCTACAGCGCTACTATCAAAGTTAGAACGGCGGGAGAACTGCTGGGCTCTATACTCTATTACCGCAGGAAAGGCTACAAGCGCGAGCTCCTTCCTCTGCGGCAGCACCCGGCGGCACAAGCTCTTGTGCACTAAGGACAGCTGCGAAAGCTAAGAGCTCGTGCTTCTAGCTTTCTCTGCGGTACACAACATTAGGTGAAACGCATTATAGCGCGCGCTCGTTGCTCTTCGACGCGTGCTCTGGCTGTGCGTGCACGCTCAAAAGACACCGGCGATTTCGCGAAAGGCGACCACAACGACCACGCGATTCCCCGGGAGGCTCCCAGTAACAGCTGTCGCTGTAACAAACCCTTTTAAACACGCGTCCGATTTGGGTACAACATGAAAATATATGAGGACGAAGAGCAGGTGTAACAATGAAAATTAATACCGCAATAGTACCGCCCTCTACTTGACTAGTTTCAGTTTCGTTTTAAAGCCTCGCTAGTCCATAGTGGCCAGCATGCGAGTAACAACTGTCGGAATCAGTCAACGCGTTGATGTGAGCACTCTGCCGGGCACCGTTAGATTTGTTGACTCAAACGTGGGCTCAAATCAGCTGTTTTGTTGTTTCTTCCATGTTTGGAGACATGCATTTTACCCTAAAGTCATAGTCATTATTTATGCGCGTTTTGATCCAGTTGAACGCGTTGCAGCGGCAAAGCTGCGCAAAGCTGGGTGTTGGATCGGCTGGATCGTGTCATCGCCACCAGATCGCCACCGTCACGTAAATCAAGGAGAATGAACTCGTCATCGAGGTCGGACGGGTGTTTATTAGCGTGGGACAAGGAAACAGTAACGTTCTCTCTTTCAGCGGCAAGGCAGGCAGGCAAGCTTTAGCGGACCCAGCATCGAGCTCACCCCGAATTGAGTAGTCAAACGGATCGACGGTAAGGTTTGTTTACACTTCGTCTTCGCGTTGGTGTGTCATCCACCCCTACGGGGTTGGCAAGTGTACGTGCTGTGGGCTACTTGTTTACAGATAAGCTACGTCGCAGAGGTGCTAAAGGTCTCGGAGTCGCGTTCCGCCCTAGGTCTGTCGAAGGTCCCCGCGATCGAGGAAAGGCTTCCAAGGCAGCGCAGAGAATGAGCAGCTATCCAGGACCCCACAAAGAGGGGCTCCCCATGTACCCGGTGAGTATCGCATACGCAGCACCCATATATTCCTGTTTTATTCCATTGCTTGTGCGCGTTTGCACTGACATATGTAACAGTCGTTTCCGTTTCAGAAATGCGTGAATCGGAAACGAATTTCAGCGCTTGTCCTGTATACTTCTTGTCCTTGTCTTTTTTGCGCTATTTTAATTGTTAACGGAAACGAATGCCGCTTGGCGTGGTCCGACTGCTAGGTGTGCGAATAGTTATTTTTGAAACCGAATCGAATACGAATCGAATAGTTTCCGAATAGTAAGTAGACAGCTATTAAAGAAGAGCAAGGAGATTATAAAACTATCTTTATTCTAAAATGTTTCTTAAAATTATTGTAAAAACGTGACTAGACGATAATGACTAGAGTTCAACAATATATAATTAAATAAAGACAAAAGCTTCGAAAATATTAGAATGCTAAACATAATATCACGGTTCACGCGGATGCTGAACATAAAATCACAGTTTGCTTTAGCCTGGTACATCCTGGTGCATTGTACTCCACAATCTCTTTTTTTCCTTGTAGTAGCAGATATCCTTGAATAGAGGATCAAGGAAAGTGGCAAGGGCGTGATATGCCTCTGTGCATACGTCCAAGAACCTTGTTTTCACTGATCTGAGAAAATTCTGAGAAAACGCATTGTCTTGTTCCACTTGTGCCCTCAAGAAGCAACATTTTCATGCACTGAACAAGTAAAACAACCATGGAAAGTGTTGGGAAAGACTCGACACAAGCAGCTGTTGTCGCTTTTTCAATTGGTTGCATGGGAGCGGCCGAAAAACTTCAACACTGTACTGCACTTTCTCTTCAAACAACTTCCGCTTCTACAGAGCGGTGGTACCGTTGCAACCAGTTCTGAAACGTCTCCACGAAACGCTTTCTGAAAGCGTGCACGAGCAGTCTCGCACGAAAGTGGTACCTAAAGGCTGAACCGCATGTAAGCGATTTAGCGAGTGACGAGATGAGCGACAGCGACGAGGGTCAGCTGCGAGCAACGGAGATTTCTCACTGTCGCTCGTCACGTCAATTGGTGTTTGGATTTCTAAAAAATGTCCTCATCGCCTTGGTCGCTTGCTCACGCCACTTTCACGCGGCTTGCCTCATCGCGCGACTGACCGAGCGACAGCGAAGCTGGTCGACGTCGCCTGTCACGTCTCTCGGCAAATCGGTTACATGCGGGCTATACTTAACACAGTGGTCCCTAATGGAGGCAACAGCAACGTACGTATAGAGAGCAACTGCTGCTGCCAATAATGACAATGATTGTCTAGGGGAAGAGAGTATGTATTGCCACCTTGCGGGTACGTATGGCAGGTGTGCCGGCGCGTTGTGAAGGGAATCTCGCGCCGCGACACCGTAACGACTATTCGGAAATTATTCGGAAAATATTCAAAACTTTTGAAAATTATTATTCGGAAAATATTCAAAACTTTTGAAAATTATTTTTCGATTCGATTAACGAATTGAATGGGGTAATATTCGATTCGTTATTCGAAACTGGCGAATATTCGCACACCCCTACTAATTGCATATTGCTTGGGCCCAGTTTATAAAAGTGTGACTATCTTATTTTTTAATGGTTGGGAAAGGGGGCAGGGAACTGGCGAACTAAGTAAAGGGAGAGCAAGGGTGACGACTTCAACTGATAAGTTTAGTTTTAAAGTAGCATTTCCGGTTTGTTTTCAGCATAAAACTTACTGCATTTTTCACATAAACGAAAAATAAATGCAGCCCCTCAAACAGCATCGCTTGCTGCGACTGTGGTATGCTAAGGTTTGGTTTTAATCCCCAAAACATTTTGTTTGACTGAAGATGATTAATGAATAAAGAAAGGCTTCCTCTCCTTTTTGTATGGTAGTCAAGTAAACATCTTTATCCTTGCTGTATCTGCTGGTAGGTATGCAGCCAAATATCAATGGAGCGGCATGTGTGCTTCACTGGCTGATCTCTTGTTGGCAGCATTCCCCTTTCTAAGTAGCTTTCTAGGTGAGGGTGATGGTCGATCCTTATTTATTTATTTATTTATTTAACAAATGTTACCTAGCCATTTTAAGTTAAAGTACTATTTTAGCAGGCCTGAGCCCGCATCAGGCACGTAGCCAGGGTGTGGCCCATAGGGCCCGGGCCCCCCCCCCCCGAGATCTTCAATTTTGCTGGGACCTCCTCTCCCCCTCCCCCTCATACAGCATTTTGTCATGGGCGGACCCCCCCCGAAACAAAATCCTGGCTACGTGCCCGCATCAGTGCGTAACTATAGGCTAAACACTCCTTAGTAGGCGTGTTATTGATTACGAGGTCTGTAGGCTTCCCCACCGCTTTCCCACGTCAATGCCAGTACTGGGGGAGTTCCTCGGGATACGCTTGAGAACCACCGCTCTACATTACAGAAAGTTGTTGATGCATTCACCTTCTAACGTCTTACACGGGCCCGGAGGAAATTCCTAGTCTGTACGTTTTGCCATTGTCAGATCCACCGGGATTAATTCTCCCGTTTTGGGGCTGCGAATCCTCTCGCAAGCGTCGCAGTAACTAAAGGGCTGCTGGACACTCAGACTTTGCCCGGCATGTTGTCGACCTTCCTCTGTTGCACGGACTGCTCTCGAAGACAGTGGCGTCGGGATTTCAGGTTTCTGCCTAAGGTAACGTCCTGGTGCTACGGCGGATCCTCGTTGCTCACTTAGGTTAAAAGGACATTGAAGTGGTCGTCGAGGCCTTCACTTTATCCTTGTAATGGCCGGTTCACACTTTCGTCTTTAAACGTGCTCGAGTGCGTTTTGATTCCTCGTATCTCCCAATGACAAGAGGGCACTCTTGCGCCATCAATTGAGTGAGCCTGGAACTCTTTCAACCCGCACATATATTTTTATAATTGTTTTATGCACTATTGTTTTTACCGTGGGCTCGAAGTAATTCTGACATTGTTATCAGGAACCATTTCTCATAGATAGTAGATTTGTTCTTGCAAGCACTGCAAAACCTTCGGTCTCATCGTAAGCGGTCACTACAAAACGCAAGGCCCCCGAGCGCTCAAACGCAAAGGTGTGAACCAGCTTGAAGATGTAGCATACATAACGCGGAGATTAATGGCCGAATGCAAGCCCTACACTCCGGTACCCGTCTGGTCACCTGTGCATAGTTCAACTGGAATGCCCCATCCTCTTAGACTGTCGGCGGTACCTACAATTCCAGCGGTTGCAGCCAGTCTTTGCGTGCTCTGCTTTACGAGGAGAGGTTGGTCTCGGAATGATTGTGCGAGTTATTAATTTTCCCCTTTGGGAAGTGGACGGCGATCTTTGTAAAAATGTCTGGGAATTTGCGTCTTCAGTGTCCCTTTAATACATTCTGGAGAATGGGCCTTGTTTCCGCAGATGGACAGCTTTTTTTTGTTTTGTTTATTTCTAAAAACGGGATGCGTCAAAAAGGGCCGACCTAAAAAACAAAAGAAACAACAACAACAATTGTCTCAGGAGGTTTTGATCTATAGTTGTAAAAGTAGATTTAAGTTGTGAGCTTCTGTTATTTTTGTCGAAAGTGATCTTAATTGTTCTATACTGGGACTGGCAAGAAAGTGACAAGCCATCTCAAGTCAGTTTATTTCTTGGATTGAGAGTTGTGTTTTGCACATGCACGCCTGTAGAGTGAAGCTTCATTAGTTGTTGGAAAAGAAACGTATAGGTGAGTAAAGGAGACGGCAATCTTGACGAGACCAAGGAAAGGCAGCGCACTGCCCTGCATATAATGTTTATTATATTAAAAAAAAAAAATGTTGACTTTTGTAAACAGTGCTTGGAGGTCTTCATTTTCACAATGCCCATGAGCTTCGCAAATAACAAAACAGAAGTAACACTTGTATTAAAAAGCACAAAACACAAAACATTATATATGCCAAATATATAACGTTTTGTGTGCTCCTTTCTAACACCCTGCCTCCTGCACATACTCTATGTCCATGCTTTGGCTTTGCTTTCACCCTCTTGTTTGCACTCTTAAGTTTTGCTAATAGACGTGACTTATTATATGGGTGTTAATACTATAGGAGAAATGCTGGAAACACACGGTACATGTTCACCATTCCATGTTTTATCGCTACTGTACATTCTACCTTTTCCTTTTCCTGCATGTCATGCCTGCATTAGTCAGTCTTCTTAATTCTCTATGACCTTGGTAGCCTTTATGCAAAGCTGGAGCAATTAATTTCATCCATCAATTAACCAATCAATCAGTCTGCCTTCAAATATGGCATATTACGTCTCCACCGTAGACGGGCGATTTTAAGAATGCAGTGCGACTACTTAATGTAACATGTGTTAAGCATTAGTGATTGCACATATGCCAGTCTGTTCTAATGAAATCTAGCAGATGAAGTTTAACTAATTTCTTCAACAAAATTTACTCCAAAGAACTGCACTTCACAGTGATTACTGCAGATAAGGGGGATTCTTTCAAACTTAAAATCATTATAACTACATCAACAGCATTTAAATAATTCTATATACTCCTCAGCGACACACAACTTCAAGGGCTGGGGCAGAGTGTGACTTTCCTTGAAAGCTCTTTTGGAATGAGAAGGGGTCGTGGCATCTGATTCAAAAGGTGAAGTAAATTTGGCCTGTGCATTCTCATGTTTATTTGATATCCTTAGTACAGCCAGATATCTAAGGAATTATTTTATATTACAATATGTCTAATTTCTCGTGATATTGAGGGATACCACAATCTTGCATCATTCTCTTTGATTCATCCTTACTAGTGTCTTGCATTTCTCGAAGCACACTCGCCACCACACCACACCGTGCTCACCGCTTTTGAAATGCACCCGCCAAATTTAGCCGACGGCGGCACGGTACGACGATGGCGGCACAACTCGTATCCCAACTTCACTCCCGTTAAATTGCATTCTGTGAAAAAAATCTCGTTGCAGGGGGCATCTGCACCGGCCTACCCCGGAGACCCCCCTCCTCCGTACACGGCCCCGTATCCCGCCCCGTACCCGGCGGGGGGCTTCCCCCGTCGCACAGCTTGCCTTCTGGGGAGGCTACTGGCCCCAGCCGCAGACGACGCAGCCGATGGACCACGCGGCCAAGATGTACCCGGCCCCGGGGCAAGGCTACGGGCAGGCCCCACCGGCCCCTCCCCAGTATGCGGGGCCTCCTACCCGCAGCAGCCCGTCGTGCCTCAGGCGAATCAGACGACCGTCTACCACGTGCCCGACGCCTTCGACGCGGGCGCAAGGTTCTCTGCCAACACCCCGGCCAGCATTCCCGTGAGACTGAAATTATTTAGGCTTATCTAAGCTAACTCAATCTTTTATACGGTGCACAGGCCACCTCGGTGGCTCTGAGGCAAAGCACCGGTCTACGGATTCCCAGTCGATGGGTTCACAGCCCGGCCGAAGTGCTCGCAAACTGATGGAGGCTCGTTGGCGAAAAGGCTCTCGCACTTTTCGCACTCTCACATTCAGTAACTTACGGAGCCTCTTGCACTAATTGGTCTTCTGACCAGTCCAGGGCTTGGCTTTCTGGTGTTGCCGTAGGAAGGCTCCGGGCTTGATTGCCAGGGGGAACATGCTGGGAACCACTTGTTTAGAGATGTTCTAGTTGACTTTTGGGCCTGGTATTGCAACCAGCTTCCGTCTGTGTCTGCATAAAAGGTTGTCATCCTTCTCGACTCAATAGGACATTGGTATTGAAGACACCTGAACAAACCTCGCTACGGGGCTTGTTTCCTGAAGCCCAGACCCGCTAACTGTACTCCTTAGATGTCAACCCATCAGCGATTGGATTGGACCATACCTGGGGAGACCCAGCATGTTTTGGTAGTTCAGTAGAACAAGATAAGGATTGAGGATCTTCTTTGGAGAACTTTTGAGTATTCTTGCCATGTGCTTTACTTCTCCATTGCAGTGTGGCGAGCATGGGCTGCTTGTTAGGTGTTGAAACTTATAGGTTATTGAAAATCTCTGGAACGCTGACAAGCTGAACTGGGGACCGTTGTCAGACCTAAACAACCCTGGTGGTTCATGCCTTGCAAAGAAGCTTTTCAGGGGCTTTATCACTCCTGTAGATGTCAAGTCGAGATCCAGTAGGTACAACTCTGTATACTTGGAGTAGTAATCAACAGTAAGCAGGTATTGAGAGTCTGCAGTTCAAACATCTCAGCACCCACTTTTCGCTAGGGAGTTTGAAAGTAGCTATTGTAAGGCAAGGACTCGCGAAACTGAGCTCTCATTTCTGCACACTTTGGGCAGTTTGTGACGATTTCAGCCAATTTTGCAGTAATGCTTATGATAGGCTTCCAAGCCTTGGCGAGGCAGCAGATGATCTTCTGGTGTTGCTCGTGGATGCACGCCAGCACCTTTTTTAAAGGCTTCTTGGATTACCACACTTACCACTTTTTAGTAATAGTACTAATTCATCACAAATAGTTATGGCACTTCTGTCTGACTAATAAGGTTTAAAAGAAAGTAGGAGCTTATCCTTCGATGGCCACTTCGTGTGGTACATGTTGAATAAGATTTTGTGCTTCAGAATCATTTTCTGTTCCAAGTGCAGCTTTTGCAGCAAAGTTTTGGTCGCTGGGACTGGTTGCAAAGACTTTGCGACATGCCAAACGACTCTGACGTCTTGGAGGGTGGGGCTCCACTGCGTCATGTTGCACAAGTACTGCATGAGTTGTATTCTAAAGCACTGAATTATGGGCAGTAAAGAATCGGTCTGAACGCGGCCCATGAGAGGAAAACAAAGGCTCGTGTCCATTCTCGAAAAGAGATGTTAGTCTTGTCAAGTACTGCTCATCAGAGTGTTCCGCTTTCTGGGCGCACCTTTTTTGGCTTTAATTTGTGCTGGTCGTGGTATTGGAATAGAAAGGCTGGCTGATTACCGTATTTACTCGAGTAATAGCCGCACTGTTTATGAAGAAAACCCGAGGGTTCGCTTTTCCGCGGAGCCCGCGGCTTGCCGATAACCGCGGTCGGCAGCATGATTCCAGCGGTTTGCAGGACAGAGATAACGTCTTTGCGCTAAGATACCATCTGTGAAGATTGCATTTGTATGGAAAATCGTGTTTTTGATCTAGTTATTCGCTACGTTATTTATGCGCAAGGCGATGATTGGCTGTATGTGTGTTTTGCGGAAAAGTAGACTCAAGGGCCTTGTTCATAAATAGTGCGGCTATTACTCGAGTAAATACGGTAACTTAACATGCGAGTACTGTACTTTCATAGTTTACAAGCGCCTGCATAACCACATATTTTCGTAAAACGGTGTTTGCTTGAAAAAGTCAAGATCACAAAACAAAATTAAGCATATAACTATTTGTTCTGCTGTCCTCACTTTCACAACACAACTTCTGATGAGCTATTTTTCTTTTTTTTTTTAATGCAGATGACAATGTGTTGATCTTGACTTTTCTTGTTGACGACTAGGAGATGTGGATATTTTTTTAAGAACCGGTTTGAACTGGTTTGTGCTTAGTGGAACCAGTAACCGAACCATTATTTCAAAGGCATTGCTGAACCTGTTGAACCGAACTGGAACAAAGTGCAAAGCTACTGAACCAGAACCCGAACCGCACCAGAATATTGACTGGCTCGACTCCCTGCTTTTAAATTGTAACCCAGCCGATCGTCTAGTGCAGGGGGGCAAGGCTGACCTGGCCTAATAGCCGCAAACAAACCAACGAAACTTCCGAGAGCTGAGGGAAGTGGGGGGGGGGGGGGGGGTGCAGACTTTTGTCCTGAACAATAAACGATACTCGAACTACTTTCAATCTGTCCGAGTCAAAAGCAGTCCAACAGTATGTAAGGTTGCAGTAGCACAAGACTGCCAAACCGCGACCTGTCTTTTGATTTAAAACGAGTTCCATTTCTCTTTTGGGAGAGTGCCAGGGGGAGGGCAAGGAGCCGTGAGCCGCACTTTAACACGCAAAGAGTCGCATGCGGCTCGCGAGCCACAGCTTGGCTACCCCTGGTCTAGTGTTTGCGAGGAACACAAATAAAGAATTGGAATGAATATGTCAAGTAATTGCAAGAATCGTACAGCAAACATAACAAGGATTGTTTGATTAAATATATGGTCAGGGTGCTCCGCAGTGTTCCTGTCCACCTTCAAAGCCGCTGGCACTGTTTTTTCGGTTTTATTGCTTTTATAGAATCACCGCTTATATCAAACTTTTTTGCCCTCCCGTTGACTTCGTTATAACGAGGGGTTACCTACTGTACAACACTTAATACAGTGTACATAGACTATATTTACAATTCATGTGAGTTGGCTGTGACATTCTGGAGTGATGCACGGCCACAATCTTTTGAGACTTGAGTGAAGCATGTTTTTGAAAGAACTAGGGAAAGAAAGAAACAAAAGACAAAATTGGATTTGTTTCAGTAATAATGTTCTCCACCCACATGTTCTAGCGGGGCTACCATCGCTGCCTCTGAAAGAGCTTTTCCTACAGTCGACCACAAAGCAAATGAGTTTAGTCATGGCCTTAAATGTAAAACTTAATGTAACCTAAACTGTTCTTCGGGTTGCTAAAAGTGCAGAAATATCACCGTAGCCGTGATAAAGATGTATAGAATACTCCTAGGTACAGTGGAACCTCGTTGATGTGTCCTTGGTTTTTACGTTCAGAAGTGTCGGTCTTGCTGAGCTCCCGTAAGAGCACACACATATTAATTTCCCACTCGCTTCATCTGCTTTCCCGGATCTTACATCCTAAAAGCCACCGACATAGCGCCGCACGGACCGATTCGCAGACGGGTCGGCCACGTGACGACACGTTCGCGGATTGTCTGCCTCCCAAGCGCATTCACACGGATTGGGAGACGAGGGACAGCGAAGATCGACTAAACCACTTAACAACTGCAGATTGGCCCCGTCGTGCAAGTGCGACGTTAATAGCTATGTTCACAACGCTATCGCATTAATATGACACAGAATCACGTGCTGTTGTTGCGTGCGGCACGAGACAGAACATCGTGACAGGCTTAGCGTGTAGTGCCACTAGCTGTACTCACCCAAGGCATCACCCAGGCGTGGTCCTGCTCGAGGAGGGCCAGAGTAGAAGCAACGGAGTCCTGGGCTTGCGAAGGAATGTTTGCCCATGTCCTCATCCCCACACACTTGCGCACAGCACTTCAATATACTGCAGGTGCAAAAAGGTCTCGTCGGACGAGAGACTGGATGGTTGTGTGGAACGGAGCGCGGCGTGCTAGACCAGTTTTGACAGAAACATGGCATTCTCATTCCGTATGTTTTCCTGGGTCTTGTGGCTTATTTCCTCATTTCCCTGAAAAAGGTATCAGTGAGGTTCTTAGTTATTTCGCTGTTTGGCAAATGTACATGGAGTTTAATGTATGACTGAAGATAATGAGAAAAGGACACATGAATTAAAAAATTATTCCTTTGGAACGACATTACGGATCGCGGCAAATAGCAGGGTGCAAGTTCAAAGTAATAATTAGCAAGCTAATTAGATGCCACTAGGTGCCCATTGGCACGGTGCATTTTCAAGGCCACAATGGAGGTCACTATTACTTTTGGTGGCATACATCAGTATACCTTTGCTTCGTGTCATTACCTCGGCACCTAAAGCAACCGTATACAGTGGCTCTAGGAGAAATCGGGCACGGAAGCACATAACTGCATTGGGTCGATGGAATTAGCCGAGACGGAGGAGGCAGCGTGGTCGTTTGATCTTCAAGCATTTAGATTGGCAAGGCAATGACACGGTGACACTGCAAAATGGCGAGGCTCTTTATCAGGCCAGCATTGGCTGCACTGAGGCAGATCAGCTCACAAACGAGCCTAGATGATTCTCGTGCTTCAAGAGCTAACCGCAGCTTGGAGCATGCGGAGTAAAAGCTTTTTCTGCAGAACCCAGGGATCCTGGGTTGAGTCCCTGCTTCTGCCCGTTTCAATCTTGATGAGCATCATAGTGGTGTGCAGTCGTGTATCACTGCTGCTTGATGCACTTTAAGGACTCCAGGTTAGCAGTCGTACTGCACTGGCTAACTTTCTCATCTGCAGCGTAAACCAGTGTTGCCACACTTTAAAGGCAGACCGACCTCATGCCATCTAAACACAAACATCTAATTTACCTTTTGCTTTGCCTTGCCCAGGGCATTTTGAAGAAGAAATGGAGCAATCTGTCCAAGATACTATAAGAAGCATGCTGATGTTATGGTTATTATTTATCATGCTACTAAACAACAGCAGAAATTGTATTTTACTAGTCTATGCCACCATCCTTGCACCTCAATAAAATTTTTAAATTTTTAGGGTGTGGTACATGATGGCTACCTTAAACAAGGTTATTTAGAAGCAGCCCATGTAACTTTATACCTAGTGTGTTGTTTACTTTTACTTTGCCTTATTTAAGACACAAAGCATTAAAATAAACTTCTGTCAAACATTACTTTCAATCTAAATGAAATGGGGATATCGAACATTATTTTTATTGTGTCATTGTTTTGACTTTTTTGGAAGTTCAGTGAACTTATTGTTTAGTTTGCAATGATTCTTGCGTCGATTCTTGATATTGGACTTATTTTACCATGGTATCTTCTTTCAGCCTCCACCCCGGGAGTGATGCCCAACGCAGCTCAGCTTGCGGCCATGCAAGGAAATCAGGTGGTCTTGGGGCAGAAAAAGTCCACCTTCCTCAGTGGAACTGGTGGAGCAGGCTATACCTTTTGGTGAACACCATCCACTGGGACCACAATAAAGCTGAGAGGAATAATATAACCAGAAGAGGACAGGACATTTGTCAATGAATGTGCCACCACTCCCATTGTATAATTTTTAGGTATACTATATGTGTATCTTGCTGTCGATTCAAACAAGTACTGTTTTTAAGCTTGATCCTTTAATTCTGCTTATTTAGAGGCAATTTTGTTGTAGTAGTGCATGCAGCTAACGTGACCAAGTACTCAGTCTTCGATGCCAATTCCCTTCCGTGATAATATAATTGTGCACTCGTTGCTTTTACACTCGCTCTGTATATCGTAAGTTGAACAAATGAATAAAAGAGATGTTAGAATGAATGTGCTCTTTTGTGTGTGATTTTGAGTTTGAATGGATGTGCTATTGTTGAGCATTTATTAGCATTATGCTTGAAATTGACAAAGTAAACCACATGCAGCCTAGTTTGTCCCACCAGTGAAACTCCTCTTGGCTTGCTTCCACAGCTTCACATTTGGGCCACCAGGTGTTGCGTCTTATGTGGGTAAAGATAAGCAGCTACATCTATTTTAACAGCATCGCACCTTTGTCTCTTAGTACTCTTACAGTTAGTGGCGGTGCAGTTGGTTTTTGTGAATGCGGTAAAAACTAATGGCACCTGGCAGCCAAGACTAAGGAGCGGAAAGAAGTCTGAGAAACCTGAAAAACATTTTGTTATAGTCCTCAATACAAATTTCGTTTTGTTTTTGACGAACTTGGGCTGGGAGCTCAAGTTGCCAGCTTTCAGAAGTGTCCTCCTTATTTATGTGAGCAGTAGAACCAGTGTTGGGAAGTACTTTAAATACATTGTACTTAAAGTACTATTTTAAGTGGGTTTAGAACATTTTAACTTGGTACATTATCTTAGTATGTACTTGTACTTAACTTAAAAGTATTTTTTCTGGTACTTTCCAAGAAAGGTACAACTCCCGACTTGAAAGTTTCCCAAATTTGGTTTCTGTGAAATTCGGCTCCTTAAAGGACCATGCGCTCGGGTCCTTGGCTTTCCCAGTATTAAGCGCAAAACACATGTGCGTCGAAACTGTCCGATTTGATGTGCGAACTGCCGAAACGACGTTCGTAGGCGAGGGTTTTGACGCCAGGTCGCATGTCTCGCGCTTTTTACACAACTTGCCCAGTGGGGTGCGCTTGAGCCCAGCCATAATCCGATTATGACATCTTAGCAAGACTTCGTAATCGAACTAGGACGCGTCCAAACGCACCCCAGCGAGCAAGATGGCAGCACCCTGAAGCTGGACTTGCAAACGGGTATAAAAGCTCACCGACCTCTTCAAGAAAATAAAAAGTGTATTGATATGTGAAAACTCGCTATTGTCTTTTAGGGCATCATTTGGTCATTTCTTTGAGTGAAGTAATGGCAGCCAAAAGACCAATACAAATAAGTGCCTTATAGATAGGGTTTTGTGTTTTCAAAGTTCATTTTTTGTGAAATTCGGCGGTTGTTTTGGGAGTTTATTTTGCACTGGAAATTCGGAATTTATTGTTGTTTATTTTTGTTCTAATTTAAATTCTTTGAAATTTTGAGTTTAATTTTACTGCATTCCAGTTTTTCAAAATTCAATATAAAAAAAGAAGTTCAGGCAAAAACGTGCCCTAATAAATTTATATAAAAAAAACTCGCTGGTATTGCGATATATTTCTGCAGCTACATTTGGCTTTGGTGCTTTAGCGACTGGCCGTACTACCTGCCTCGCGACTGGCCGTACTACCTGCCTCACGACAAATCTTGCAAACGAGTGTTGCTTCCATAAATGCCGGTACTTTGAAAGAGTCAAACTCCTGGACGTAGTCGTTAGGAAACATAAACGCTTCAGCTTCCCTCCCCTCCTATGAAACCTGTGGGTTCATATCTTTCACTGTTATACGAACACAAGCCCTCCTCTATCTAAGAAGCACAACAATGGTCTAAACTGGAAACTGGAACAGCGCTTTTGTGGTCACCATGAAGTGCACTGACCTGTTGTACCGAACATTGTATAGTGACACCTCGCATTGAACGAATTGTGACGAAACTCCCTTTTTTGTCAATAATCCTAGACTAAGAGAGAAAAAAATACTGATGTGGCTTGTTTTCAGGACGACCATGTGCACTGGCGAACTTCATTCAGTAAAATATTGTCTTTTTTATTTCGCCATCGTGACCTCAAAATTCTCAGTTTTTCGGATAAGTTCGAAATGACGAGAATTTTACCAGCGAGTATTTTTCTGAGTTTTTCTGATCTATCCGAAAACGTGGAACCCTACTTATAACTTGATTGTATTAAATAGTTCATCAGCAAGAGTATATGTATAATATTTAGAGTAACTGATGCATTACCCCTGTGGCAGTGCAGACTAATTAATAAAAAACACTACAAGGGAATGAAAGGACATATTGAAAGATTACATTAAAAATTACTTGTACTTTACTTTGAAAGTACAGGGTGTCACAAAAGAAAATTTACACAGTCTCTTTTACCGCAAAAATAAACTAGGCATCGCCGAACGCTTATTCTCCTGCCCAAAGGTAGAGCTAGAGGTCACAACCAGATGCCAAAGTTCCAGCCCGATCCGATAACTTAATCAAAAGTTATAAGTGATTTTCTGAAAATTTCAATGGGAAAATGGAGCCCATTTTTGCCCGTTTTCGGTTTCTGGTGCCATAGAGCCCCATGTGTTTGAAAACTCCGTCGGCCGCCATTTTTCCATTGAAAGTTTCAGAAAATCACTTATAACGTTTGATTAAGTTATCGGATCGGGCTGAAATTTTGGCATCTGGTTGTGACCTCTAGCTCTACCTTTGGGCGGAGAATGAGCGTTCGGCGATGCCTAGTTTATTTTTGCGGTAAAAAAGTCCGTGTAAATTTTTATTTGTGACACCCTACATGGCATTCATAGTTCTTTACTGAAGTACATTGTGCCCGGTATGCTACTTGCAGTACATAAGCTCTCATTTACTTTACAGCTTAAGTACTTTTTAAATGTACTTTACCCAACACTCAGTAGAACACTATTCAGTGGCACTGCTTTGATTAGAACTTTTAATAAAACTGATTTGTGTGTGTTCGTGTGTTCGCATTGCTTCATTGCCACTCACCTCATAATAGCATCTGGAGTGAGCTGTAGTCAAGAGACTTGTTAATGACTAAATTATGATAAAAGTTGGTGGCGCAGTTGGGTGAAACACCTTGCAAAACATTCTAATATGGTTATTGTAAAAACTGCGCTAAAAAAATAAATAAAAGCAATTATAGGGGATTTGTTAATGGCTTTCTGCAGGGGTTTATCCAGAATTTTCAACTTAAAGGGGCCCTGCAAGGGCTTTTTTACTGGTTTTTAATTTGCACCGAAATGAGCGCACTGAACGTAGTAACTTAGTGAAACTTTTCTTTTCTCGAAATTAGCTTTATTTTAAAAGTTATAGGCAAATTCAGATTACAAAAACAAGCAAAAAATAACCTCCCTCATGACGTCCTAGGTTGCTTGAGTGGCCGTGAACTAGAGAAGGGGTAGTGGGCTCATCTGGCTCATCGCGAGCGCTCACGGCTGCCGCACTCCGTGTCGACGGCGCCAGAGGGCGCCACTAAAGCATGTTTTGGATAGGTTGTATGCAGCGTGCAGCCGGAGCGGCTCTCATTGCATTTGCTGCACGATTAAACACTAATTCGGCATGACACTTCATTGGCCACAAACGACAGCAAACACGGGGTAAAGATCAGTTCAGAATGGGAGCCACTTCGCGCTGCCACACCGCGAAACGGCCAAACCCCAAGACAAAGCTTTTCGCCGAAAGCCTTCGGAACGCTCGGAGCCGGTCGGATCATCCTGCCCATACAACCGCAGCGCCGCCGCGTACATCCGGAACCTTTCCGTCTCGGCGCCTGATCCCACTACTCCTTTCTAGTATGCGCCGCGTTTTCCACACCGCTTGGTGGCGGGTATGTCGACGAGTCATTTCTTGTTTCCGTACTTTATAAACTGCATTCGTTTCTTTTCTTATCTAAAATACTGAACAAAAACTACTTTTATAAATAATTGAAACGGTTCGCGCCACTTATATTTTGTATTTCGACTAAAAAGAAGCTTTTAGCGGCTCTGACCAGTAGTAAGCCCAGGACCAATGACGTCACATTTTGCGCGCTTTCGGTACCGCGGGTCGCCCTCGTCGGTGGAGGAGGTTTCCGTGTCGTCCGGTTAAAATATGACGCACTGATATTTAGTTCCTTTCTCCGTGCCCACTGGCTTGCCCGAACTTCAAGAGACGTAGAAACCGCAAAAAAGGTAGACACTTAAATATGATTGCAGGGCCCTTTAAAGGGGCCCTGCAACAACTTTTTGACTGGTTTTTAATTTGCACCAAACTTAAGCGCACTGAACGTAGTAACTTAATGAAACTTTTCTTTTCGCAAAATTCGCTTTATTTTGAAAGTTATAGGCAAATTAGAATTACAAAAACAAGCAAAAAATAACCTCCTTCATGACGCCGTAGGTCCTGACTTGAGTGGCCGTGAACTAGAGGAGGGATAGTGAGCTCATCGAGCTATCATGGCTGCCGCACTCCATATCGACGGCTTTCGAGAGGCGCCACTAAGCGTGTGTTGGATAGGCTGTATGAAGCGGGCTGACCAGGGCGGCTCGCATTGCATTTGCTGCGCGATTAAAGAATATTTCGGCATAACACTTCATTGGCCACATACGACTTAGCAAACACGTGGTAAAGATCAGTACAGAACGGGAGCCACTTCGCGCTGCCATACCGCCAAATGGCCTTTCTATACGCTCCGGGACCTTTCTACGCTTGCCCTACGCCGGCGCGGTCGGCTCCTCATCCCACTAGCCCTTTCTAGTATGCGCCGCTTTTCGCCGCTTGATCGCAGGTATGCTCGACGAGTCATTTCTGTTTCCGCACTTTATAAACAGCATTTGTTGCTTGCCTGATCAAGAATACGAACAAAAACTACTTGCATACATAATTGAAACGGTTCAGCGACACTTATATTTTGTATCTGGACTAAAAGAAAAAGCTTTGTAGTGGCATCCTGACCAGTAGTAGAGCGACCAGGACCAGAAACGTCACATTTTGAGCGCTTCGATACCGCGGGTAGCCCCGTAGCGCTGGAGGCAGGCTTCACGCGTCGTCCGGTTAAAGATATGATCGCACTGATATCTAGTTACTCTCCAGCTTCCGCTAGGCTTGCCCGAAGCACCAAAGAGGCGTGAGAAACACGCCAGAAAAAGAGTGAGACGCTTAATTATGGACATGCAGAGATCGCCATTAACAAGTAGACCATACAGTGATGATAGTAATGGTCCACCTTTGCGCGAAAGCTGAGCGCCTGCAATCGTAAGTTCGTAACGTCACCTTTTCTATGTCAATCGAATTTCCGACTTGTCTTCGGAGTTTAGGCAAGATTCCAGACAATTACATGATTGTACGAGCATAAAATATCACCTGCATCATATTCTTGGTTGCACGACGTGGAACCTACCTCCACCGAGGGAGTGAGCTCGATCTGAGCGTACGTCACGGCTGCCGCACTCCAGGCTCGACTACGGTCGAGAGGCGCCACTAAAGCTTGTGTTTTAGTCTGATATGACAAGGTATAAGCGGGCGCTAGAGCAGCTCGTATTGCATTTGCTGCGCGATTAAAGAATAGTTTCGGCATCAGCATTTGATTGGCCACGAACGACAGCAAACACGGGGTAAAGATCAGTACAGAACGGGAGCCACTCCGCGCATACCCGCCACTAACCGTCGGACAAAGCGCGCCTACTGAAGGCGTGTGGGACAGCTCCGACCGGCCAGGTCCCGGTTCTACGCCGCAGCGCGCCGCGTACGTACGGGACCCGCGGTCGGCGCTCTGAGTCCCACTAGCTCCTTTCTAGTAGGCGCCGCTTTGTCCGCTGCTTGGTGGCAGGTATGTCAGACGGGTCATTTCTTGTTTCCGTATCTTTATAAACTGCATTTGTTTCTTTTCTGATCTAAAATACTGGAACAAAAACTACTTGCATACATAATTGAAACGGTTCGCGACACTTTATATTTTGTATCTCGACTAAAAGAAAAAGCTTTTAGCGGCTCTGACCAGTAGTAAGCCCAGTACCAGAAACGTCACATTTTGAGCGCTTTCGGTACCGACGGGTCGCCCCCGTAGGTGGAGGAGGTTTCCGCGTCGTCCGGTTAATAATATGACGCGCTGATATTTGGTTACTCTCTCCGCGCCCGCTAGCTTCTCGAACCCAAAGAGACGTGGAAACCGCAAAATAAGGTAGACGCTATAATTATGATTGCAGGGCCCCTTTAAGGGGGTGTCACAAAGTTTTGGGGGCTGTAGGGATGTGTGAGGAAGGGGGATGTAGCTTTGTATGCGCTTTGACCAGACAATTCTTGAGGAAGGGGAGGGGGGGAGGGGGCGGGTCTGTATAAATCACTGGCTTTCTGGTCACTACCTCTTGAATTAATTTCTTATGGTAATGTTCAGCGGAATAATATGGATTGTTATTATCTTTTGATATGAGTCGAATGTTTCACTGACAAAGAATTTTTAGTTTATACCAATACCTTTTAACACTTGGTTTGGCCGAAACGTAAATGTCACTGTCGGTTTACATGAGGGAGCATCCTTCGTGGTCAAAGGAGTATGTTCGGTCATCAGAAGAACCGTAACTGAAACCGTAACCGCGCTTTTCACTTGCAAGTTGCAAGCACGTGGTTTCGTTTTATGCGAAGCACGCATTCTAATCCGTCAAATTCTGGAACTGCGTAAATAACAATAATAGAAATAATAAACCCCAAAACGAAACAGCCTTCTATGCTTTGAGCAACGCTTTCAGGGACAAGGTCACACTCTCGCGACGACACAAAATCCCGAAAGGCGTCGCTGGGATCGCAACACCACGTGATGAGCTGACGTCGAGAGGTTTTTTTACCTTTTCCACCAGCAGCACCGCGAGGTTGACGTCGAAGCAGTGTTTTTTCGGGAGGTCGCGTACTTTCCATTCATTCACGATGGATCGTGCCAGGACCTTAATGTCGACGTTGACGCCTATCACCAGGGCCGCCCTAGCCCAGACACCGTCGGGCACGGCCGTCGTGCGACTACTCAAGGGACGCTTTGGCTTTGATCTGGGCGCCAGCCTGATGCCCGTCCGAAAGTATGTGACCCGCGCCGCGGCCGAGCCGTTCCTCAACGGCAGCTCGTCGGTGTACGTCGAGGAAATGTACAAGGCGTGGACCAAGGACCCGTCCAGCGTTCACAAGGTAAGAAGGGACAGCTGACGCGCTCTGCGAAACAGACCGGCCCAAAACGCGCGAGCCGCGCGCGCACTACGCCAAAGTGCGCAACCACCAGTGACCTATAAATACCCGCTCCACATATTACCACTGCATTGTCGCACCGGATAACCGGGCGGGATTGCTGTCGGCTCACCTCTGCAGTTAGGTCGAGGTTAGGGCGAATAGAAAAAGTCGCTTTTCGCCGCCCGTTTTCGCGACTGAACGGGGAGCCCGGCGAGGAGCGACAGGTAGCTCTCTGCAAGGTTATACCGGGGCTGAAGGTTGTCGTCGCCTCGGAATGCAGCGCTCCGGCGCGCCGACCGGCTTATTACCCTTCGATTTTTCAAGGTGAACGCGAAAAGGGAAATGTACAGTGTCCCGCGATCTTAAATTCGCGCAGGGTTCGAAGGCGTAGGTCGTCCGGTCACCTCTTGTGTTTTCCGTCCGTAACTCGCGATTGCGACGAAGCCAACGTGCCTTCGTGATTACATTGAAACCGGACGTTGCCGGTAACTTCCTTTCACCCTGAGACATATATGACGTAGTTCTTGGGTCATTGACGAGAGACCACCAACATTATTGTTCCCCGCGTATTTTTTTTTTCTGGCAATACATTTTTTACACGAAACATTTATCGTGTGGTTGTCGATTTTGGACACAAACCGATTTTACCCTGTAGCAGCTAGGAGTCGGAAGATTTTTGACATTCGACTGTCACGGCGTATTGCCCTTCCTTGTACAGCCATATTTCTCCATGTATTCATAGGGGATCAATGCTAGTCATGCTTCGTGCATGACATTTTTCCACTTGTAATTCTTTAGGACAGTGGTTTTCAAATGGGGGTCCGCGAAAGCATTCTAGGGGTCCGCTAAGCCCAGCCTCATCAGTCAAGCCTGGCAATAAAAGTTATATTTTCTCAGATTGAGAGAATATGTTCCAATTTTCGGGTGAGTTTTCTTGTGTATATGTCACTAAGACAAGCTCTACTTCACGCTAGCGCTTAGTTATACCCATTTAATAAATCACTATCATAATTAACCTCCAACTTTCCCTTTCTCTTACAACGGACGGGGTCCCCCATCATCTCCGCCGATCCACGAGGGGTCTGCGAAACATCACCGGTTGAGAACCACTGCTTTAGGACAACAGGTTACAAATCAAGAGTTTGAAATTTAGCAGTTGTTATGTGCCAGGTGACTCAAAGCGAGACGTTTACAACAGCTGCCATTGCTTCAGGGTTCGCACAGGTGCTTGAAAACTTTGAAAACCTCTTGAATTTGAAATGCCATTTTCCAGACCTTGAAAGTCCTGAATTTGTAGCGGTGCTTGAAAATCCTTGAATTTCCTATGATAGTCAGTGGTGCTACATTTTTTATAATAATAAAATAGAATCAAAATTTTTACGTGTATGTTAAAAAAAAATTTGAAACTATAAAACAAGGGAATTTTTCTTATGTGGCTATACAACTCGACATATTTGGTTGATACATCGCTAAGCGCCTGGCCACAATGGTAGCAGTCCCGGTGGTTCCGGATCCGGTCTCGCCTCGCCCGCTCTTGTGATCTTGCGCTGCCGCTCACTGGCTCACTCGCTGCAGTGTTTGCTATTATAGCCCTGGTTTCTTGTTTTGAGTCTGCTTTACGCAGCACACGGTGGACGTTGTTTAAGCTGCGTGCGATTCCCGGAAAGTGCAACTTTCAGCGGTCGTGGTTGGGTCATGACGACTGACAGACACTGGGTTGTGTCGGACCCAGGGAGCATGAATCGGGAAAATGCAGACCTTGAGGGAAGACGTTTGATCGTCTCGTCACTGAGCGAGTCCGCACCAAAAACCTACATTAAAAGTGCGAGCACAGTGGGAACACCAAGAACGCAGCAGGTAGCTCCATGAAGAACTATGTGACTCTGTGCTTGCAGTGGCCGATCAGTCTCCGCTGGGTCCGTCCCCGCAGCCCCAGCAGAGTCACCGGTCTTGACCAGCACGTGCAAGGCGGTAGATAGAGTGCTCTAAATTTGGTGGATGGAGTGCTCTTAAATGACTTAATTCTACGCGGCTCGAATTTCTCGCGAACCGTACCAAAGCTGAAAATTTGGAATTATTCGCGGGGTTCTAATTTTTGCGAATACTCGAATGTAGCTTCCGAAGTGTTGATATTGTGCCCAAATTGTTCACGTGTACTTGTTTTTCACGAATCATGGGCAATTCCCGAAAATTAAGTCGTTTACAGTATTAAAGGGGTCCTTTGAAATATCTTTCCAGGTCCTTAAAAGTCCTTGAAAACCCTTGAATTTTTTTCTTTGAAGCCTGTACGAACCCTGTGCTTAATATGTCAGTCTTTGAAGAAACTTTGCTTGGTTCTAGCTGTTTTGGGTTTATCTGTTCCCGTTATCCAATAAATTATTCCGTTTTCCACGTCATTTTTATGAATATAGGGTAAGGTTACTGGTGCAATGGCTCAGGGTGTTGCATATCTTTACGGGAATTATCATCTCTTATCTAAGAATTGTGACGCAAGTCCTGAGTGCTACACTTCCGAGCTCTGTCGTCGGTGCTAATGGCTACAGTGGACACACCTGCGGGGAAGTGGTTTTATAAGGTTCCTACTAGCCTTCAGCAATGTCTGATAAGAATGATGCAATTTCGGCTCACTTTATGGTCTATAGGTATCCTAACATCACTGTATAAACGGAAAAAAATGCATGTTTAACACACAAAAAATACTATACAGAACATTTAGCCTTTCATTTTATAACCAGCTATGTTATTCACTGACCAAATGTTTGTGTATATGAGTTAATAATCTTACCTCTCTGGAAATTTACTTGTTGCTTTAACAATATCTGGGGCAAAATTCTTTGAACTGAGTCGTACGGTTGGTAAGATTGTGATAGCAAAACGACCACCTTTGTTTTGCCTTGCAATAGCTTTTAGTGGAGAGGTCTGTCGAACTCGGGATGTCATGGTTATTAAAGAAGCTTTATTTCATCTTGCCAAATCTGCCACTTTGAAAGCTGTAGTCTGTTTATAATCAGCAGCTACCCTAGTGACTCATTTATTTCTAAGGCATTAGAAAATGATATTGTACCCGGTGGTTCGATATTACGCTAAGAGCACAAACTGCAAGTCAAAATGTAACCTTAACCGCAGCTAACTTTAAGGGGGACACTACCTGGACATGCCTACTTTTGAACTGCTAACTCAATCTGTGTGAAATTCGCAGGTGGTATTTGTAGCCATATAGAAGGAAGGCATGCAAAGTTTCAGCCCTGTGAACCAATTTTATGAGGTACTATACCCCAAAAACGTAGCTTTGTATGGAATCTGCTCAATGAATCTATCGTTGAGAAACGGTGTTGATCACCAGATATCTTCTGGTGGAATGCATACTGGAATACTTGTTGTCGGTTACTATGAAAAGAAATTTCAGAAAATATGCATTTTTCAAATTAAAAAAAAATTATGAAAGTTGTTTTTGTTTTTTTACATTTGCCAAGTTTTGCAAATTACAATTTTTCATAATAAAGGAACATGAAATTGTAAAATCTAAGTTCATAGTAACCGGCTCAATAAAGTTTCGGCATATAATCCGCAAATAATAAGTCTCTCGGTAGTTTCATACTGAAACAATAGTTTTATTAAGGTGGGATTTGCTGCCAAAAGTGAAGCTGAGATAAATGCACTTGAAGTTTCAAGATGACTTTTTAAAATTTTCTTTGCATGTCTTAAATGTCAGAAATTCTTTCCAGCAGTGTAGGTGATGTCTTCCTCAAACTTCTTCTGATATACTGACATTGCTTTCAGCTATTTTCGCTTGTGGATGACGAGTGCTACGCAGAGCAGCACACCTCACCAACATATAAAGAATAATTATTTTTGACATTGTTTGTCAGTGGCACATTGACAAGACTTTGTGACAGTGTCCTTGTTATCCATACATGCCAAAACTCAGGTGTTCTGAATATGCATTTTTGGAGGGAATGTGCAATTCAAGGTAGTCCCCTCAACTCGAGCTGACGACTACTTGTATTGCAGAGGCTGCTTCACATGGCAGTGTGTTTTGATAAAACCATTGTTTAATATTTTGATGTGCCCTGTGAGCTGATGCAATAAGTCATTGTTGTTATGCTCCGTTTCCAATGCAAATAATGGTGTTTATGCAGAGCTACACCCACATTTTTCTGAAATATAGTGGCACATTACATTAATTCATTGTGAGTACAAAATGTTGAAAGGGTGTAAAAGTGGTACATCAAGTCGAATAGTTCTGTGCCATTTTAAGCTTCCACAGAAAACAAAGATCTGATGATCAGGCAAACTTCCCAGCTAGATCTTTTTGTTGAAACATGTATTGTTTGACAAAATACCAGAAAAAAGAACCTGTTCGGGGTCAGTAATCTTGGGCCGACTATATTTTTATACCCCTCGCGTCCCTCATCAGCTGGCCTGTGGGGAGAGGGGTGGAAAGGATGGAAAGGGAAGGGCAATTCTCTCTCTCTCGAAGGTTTGCCCCCTGATCCGGGGTGAGGCAGACAGAAAGAGAAAGAAAGGGGGGGGGGGGCGAGGGCCCCGCCGTTCTCGCTCTTCCTTCATTTGGGATGCCCAACCGGGTCGGGTTGCAGGGGTGGGGATACTGGGGACATCCCCCTCGCATGGGTTTGGTTTGGGGGGGGAGGGGATGTCCCCAATCGTTTTGTACAGCAGTTCTTGAGGTGAGCATGTTTATGGATTGAAACTTGGGACCTGGGAAAAGAGCAATCTTTTACTTGCTATGAACTTGTGAAATAGTTTGCTACATCTTGCTTTTTCCTGGCCCAACCAAACATTAGTGGGGAATAGGTTACATGGTATCAATATTGTTTTAGCTGCTAGGGATATTACAGTTTAAACAAGTGCCCCAATATTTTGCTATTTTTTTATTGAAGAAAATTCAAGGGCTTACACAAGCTTACCTATAAACCTTGGAGACCATAATTTCTTAAATGGACATTTTAAGACCTTAGAAACTGTGATGAGGCTTTTAGCATAAAGAAAGTTCAATCAAACACACTAAAGTTGTATTTTTTTGTTCCCCTGATAAAATAATTTTGATTTACGGTGCAATCCACTTATAACGATAATGAAAAAACACGAAAATTCAATTGATTATTGTTGTATCTGGACTAAAAACTTAGCGTTTCTAGACTAGAAACTCTAGAAACTGATAGTTATAAGCATATCAGTTATAAGCATATCATATCAATTACATATCGATGTACTGTGCATATTTTCTCAGATCTTACAAATTTCAGTATGGGCGCTTATTGTGCTGGGCGGATGCACGGTATTCTGCGGTATATGTTTGTCATCTGTACATGTATCATGTGTAGGAGTAAACCACCTCTGCAAGGGGTATGTTGACTACAACTGTTTTGATACAGCAGCTAAAGTGGCATCTCCAGAGTTTTACATGTTTGTCATCTGTACATGTATCATGTGTAGGAGTAAACCAGCTCTGCAGGGGATAGGTTGACTACAACTGCACTGAAGTCCTGGCCAGAGTAGCCTTTCGAGGAACGCTGTGCTATCAATGGCTGCGTTCTGTATCCGACTTGGAAAACAACTTGAAGGGACTGAGATGGAAACTGGGTAACCCTATCTCTTTTCTCCCACATGGGCTTGTCATAACACCCGGCCTGGTTCGCATCCTTTCCCTCGATCCCCCCCTGCAACATTTCGAAGCACTTATTGGCTGCAGCAGTTTTTGTTTCTTTTCCCGGTTTCAACACTTCCGATGCTGAACTTTGAACTTATGAGGCTCAACATAACAAATTATCCATGTCCAAGAGAAGGAGAGGGAGGGCCGATATGATGGAGAGGGCAGCATTTGTCATAGAAGGAGGCTGACGATGGTCGGTCCAAAAAATAGAATAAGGGGGACAGAATGAACAAACAGGGACGACCGGGCAAGCTGAGGAAGGAGAAGGCCAGAAACGAGCTGACTACGAGATTCCACACTCGCATTCACACATCCAGTCTAACCTACTCATAGATTTGCTACTTAATCTGATCTTAATATAAACAAACTTGCTTCCTCGAAAAAAAAAGAAAAAAAAGAGGACTTTAATGCGTTATTGGCGGGATCAAGAACACCACTGACTTGTGACATACGAAATCGCAGGCCAACTAAAACAGGCCCTTTCCACGCACGTGTCTGAACACGTCTCAACATACCATTTCGGCCTTAACTTGTTGCGAGTATGCATAATCAAATCAAGCTTTTGCACACCTGCATCATGCAAACTGAAAATAGAATTCCTCACTGACGTAGACAAAAAGAAAAATTCATTTGGATGATAAATTTTATTCTTGCAGTATAGCCTTCTCTTTTTCTGCCATCTCATACATGTGACCTTTTCCCTTTGTCGGGGTTGTGCCCTCTTCCACTGTCCTTTAATCTTTATCTGTCAACGCCTTCCTTTGCCATCGCCACTGCATCACATCTATCACCTTTCTCTCATCCTCCTTGCTCGTTATACATGTTTTTAGTCTGTCACCATCTTCAAGTCTGCCTGAAGACCGCTCGCTCCATGCGTCACTCCCCTTTCTTTTCTTGCGTCTTTCTACTCTTCCCCCCTGATTCACTGATGTACTAGCACTACCCGGCAGAACCCTGCCTTTTCATAGTTGATCTTTCTACCCTTCCTCCATATCCAATTGTCAGTTCTCTTCGTTCTGCATTTCTTGTGTTTCTTTACCCTTTTCTTTAATAACTTGCCGCCCTAGTCGCCTTTCTTTTCTACAACAGCATCTGAACCCCACCCCCTGTCAAACACCCAGAAACCGACATTTTCTGTCCCTCACTTTTATGAACCCTTTCGACTCCAGTCCTGCCAATATGAAATTACAGCTACCGTAAAGCTCCTGAACCAACTGATACAATTGAAACCCTTGCAGCTACTCTCCAACGCCGTTTTGGTCTGACCTCAACCCTGACACTACCCTCTTTTCAATGGACATTACGCCATTCTTCACGGAAATTCCTCACATTGAGGGTTTACTGGTTTTACACATTACCTTAACCAGTGGCCCATTCGGAGCCCTCTGTCTCGTGCCGTAATTTGCCTTGCCGAAAGTGTCCTAACTTTAAATGGATCCCAATGTTACGGCTCATTTTATCCCAGAAATGCGTCGAGCAATTGGCACTAAGATGGCTCCTTTGTTTGCCAACCGGCGGTCAGGAAGTTTCACGGCGATAGCTGTTCTGGGCTCTTCCTACCACTGGCAATGACGTCCATTGTCATTGTTGTTGTACTTGTTGTAGGTGAGCGTAAAGCGACCTGGGTCTGCTGCATGTGAAGCGGACACATTACCTTGGAGCTACGCCACAGCCCTAGCAATCTCCTCTATTGACATTTGATCAGCACACAAGTGTGTATCGGTCTGGTGTAACTCCTGCCAGATTGCCACAATTGCTGTGACGTCGCTATAAAAAATTCCTTATTACTCTTAATTAATTTCATTGTTGAAATTAACAAGAAAAAAAAAGCTTTGGCTAGGTGGCGCAAGTTGTATCCATTTATCCAATACCACCTAGAAGACGAGAGCTGCGCATTAGGTCGTCGTCAGTGTGTTGTGAGCCTCCTTTGAACTTCCCGCTTTCTATAAGCGAGGCACGCACGCTCGTGCAGTGGGGCCCGTGGCTTGTACAGGACCACGAGGGAATAAACATTCTTTTTGGTTTGCCGTGACACGAAGTCAGTCCCATTGCTTTCGGGTGCCACCGAGCACCGATACAGTCAGTGGATCCCCGAGCTGCCCCAGGCGGAAAACACGCTGAAGCTTGAGAGTACGACGCAAAGCAGCAGACAATGGCATCTTGGCATCGCCGCGTGCCAGCGTCACGCTTGTTGCATGACGCTGAAAGACGCGCTGGCGGCAACGCTGACCGGTCTGGAAGTTTGTCGTAGGTAGAATAGTAAGGTTCGTGCTCGTAAGAATGAAGCTAAGAGACTACGCTGTCAAGACCCCACTGTGCTTGAACGCGACACTGATGCCCAACGACTTCGCCTTGACGTGTCGCAGCTATCGCTGTGACTGTAGTGCGGATACACACAGGACTGTTAATATTTTTTTATCTGAGAACACTTCTTGAGCATTCCTGAATCTTGGAAGATTTACTGCAAAAAGGGGTTAGACGCAAACAGATGCCTAATGCCTGGTTAGTGCAATTGGTGGAGAGATCTTCTAGTCTTAAAGAGGTCCTGAAATTGAATCCCGGACTAGGCGGATTTGTTCAGCGCCACACCAATCGTCAGTTAGTTGCACTTCAACTTCTATAAAAGGTGTAATCATTGGCTAGTCTCATACATGGTTCAGCCAAATGTAAACAGAGCGTGCAGCCAGCTAGGCGATGCCAGTGCAACTCTGGGGGCAATATATCTAAAAAGTAACCCCAATTTATGTAGAAAATCAGTTGTGCAAATGGCACAAGTGAGGCCCGAGAATACACTTAAAAAATGCTGAAGTAACTGAATGCGCAATCATGTTGCTCAGTATGCCAAAACTCGGAAAAACATAGAAGTGATTGGAGATGGTGATTGTGGGGCATTACTTTGTGTGTATTTGTGACTGGCAAAACAGTGACAAGCACAGCATTTCCAGATGGGAACGTGGTTGCGACGCCAAGCTCGTCCGAATATCACCAGATTTCACCAAGCAATAAAATTGACGTAAAACCGCCGATAATAAAATCAAGCATTCGTATGGAGAAAACATTTTTTCGGAAAAACGTAGCAGTTTCAGATACCGTACATGTGATTGTTTCTCAGCTTTTTCCAGGAGAAAAAAGCTGCTGTGAAATTAAACGGACTAAAGTCCGTTGCAACTCAAGAAGGTAGGGCGAGGTAAAGGAAGGCTTGGGAGGAGGAAGCTGGCAGAATGCCGGAGAGAGGAGGAGGTTTCCTCCTCCTCTCCAGCATTCCATCTGCTTCCTCCTCCCTGGCCTTCCTTTCCCTCACCCTACCTTTTTGAGTTGCAACGGACTATTCGCGACTTTAGCGAATTATAAGGGGCGCTCTGGTCAGGCAAAATGACGGACGAAAGGAGGTCGTTTTCATTGTTCAGCACATGGACCACCATAAATTTCTTGCTCTGCAGCATAGAATCGGTGTTACATATGAAAGCAAAGCGATTTTTCGACGGCAAAAACCTTCTTCTAGTTAGTACATAGGAATGACATGGTGGAAGCATAAACATAATTACTGGAAACCAGGCACGCAGCCAGGATTTTGTTCCGGGGTGGCCCGCCCATGACGAAGTGCTGTATGAGAAAGAGGGGGGAGAGAAGGCCCCAGCAAAATGGACAATTTCGGGGGGGGGGCGGGCCCCATGGCCCCCCCCCCATCTGGCTACGTGCCTGCTAGAAACAATGTTTGTTTCTATTCTGCGTACTGAGAACCAAGCAGCAATAGCAGACGACAGAGTCGAAACGACCTTCTCTCTTGGGCTTCTCGGCGTTGCTGCTACATGGCGTCGATTTCGCTAGAGTCGCCAATAGCAGAGCGCAAATGTCACCATGCACATGGCACTGTCACCTCAAAAAAATAAAAATAAAAAGGTTTTATGCACTTGCATAAAAATATTTTGCTCGCAAAAATTAATTGTTAGGCAAAAAAAAAAAAAAAAAGATTGCACTTTAAACAGTGCTTTTATAAAATAATATAGAACCATTATCTTTAAACTCTGGGATATTGCTTTTATGTAAAATATATCTTTTATCTGGATTCTCTACTTGGCTTGTGCCACTAGCAATGGCTACTTTAATGAGGCACCAGGAGTGTTTTCATTTGCACAGGGTCATGAGAACATTCTTCTATAGATTTTGTGTGGTTTCGGGATTCAGTAACCAGGACGCCAAAAGCTCGGGAATATCACCAGATTTAATAAATCTGGTAACGAATTTCACCATCTGGCAACACTGGACGAGCGATCAGCAAACAAAGGTCTACCACTCCTACTTTGCACTCAACCTGTACATTAATAATACAAAATGTAGTCTGTCAGTTTTTTTATTATTATTATTACAAATAACAGGTGCATTTTGCCAACTGTTGGGAAAATGGATGAATTTCCGTTCGTGGCACAAGTCGAGGTTCATATTTATAGGCAACTTTTATACATTATATTTTGACATAAAAAAGGCAAGATGTCGACGTTTCATACTGTCACAAAGCAAGCACAGATTTTGTACTACGTTTTTGTGTGTGTGTATGGGTCTCTTTCTAGTTTGGGCTCATACGTTTGTTGTAGTATGCCCTTTCAAAGACCAGAATATTGTTGTTTATCTGGAACGAAGCACCGAACCACATCACATATTTAAAGTATAGAAGCAGTGGCGTGAAATGAGATGATGTGTGACACTACGTAGGGACAGTAGCGGCTCGTTGGAGGGAAACTAATAAGCTATGACAGACTCCTGGTTGGAGTGAAAGCGTGGTGCTAGGTTGCGCATGTTTTGTAGACTATGACCATATATATGACTGTGCCATCGACAGAAATGTTTGGTGATGGCAACTTAGAAGATGAGGCCGGATGACTGAACGTCCGGACTCGGGCATATATCAAGTTATCCCACATTGTAATATCCTGTGTCCTACACCCATTGTTCACCCTCATTCGAGAAAACAGTGCCATACTAGGGTATTAAAGAAGTTCCAGACATCGTAACCGGCAGTTTCGAAGGGGCCTTGGGCTTTGAACCTCGTTGATGTGTCACCGTACTCGCTCGAGTAGTTGATGAACTGTTTATGAACCTGGCTCATGCCTCTTTTTTCCCATAGAGTATGGATATACAGCCTATTGTTTCATTCAACATAAAAAGGGTAGTGATTAACAAGGCTGTGAAACGACTTTGTAAAAGTGCAGTCCGTGCAGATAGCATTTTCGTGTGAGCACGTTATCTCTGTCTCGTATTAATTCAATGACCTCCCCTGTTGATCGCAATGATTGGCTATCCATGTGTTCTACGGGAAAGTGGACATGCAGGTTTTGTTCTCAAACAGTGCATCTATTAATCAAGCACATACAATGCATGTACTGCTTGTTTGTCTCGGTGTTGAGTCCTAGAAGCAAAATCTCTGGTATTACGGAAAGAAAACTGCATTCACGCAAGACTGAACATACTGTATGTGTAGCCACTGGACTCCAATGGAAATGGACCAGGCAGTATTTTTCCTTTTTACCGGAAAATAGAATACCACTTTGAAGACAAAAAATACAGACGTTTTGCAATGTTTCACTTATCAGCATTCCATCTAAAGAGATTTTACAAGTAAAGACAATTGAAGGAGGACAAATGGACGATGAGAAAAGTTATTACATTCTTTGCCTTGATTGTTTATTCACTTAATGCCTACATGGCATGGTAGCCATCATAGTAGGAAAGGGGTGGGGGGCATAGCACAGCAGAACAGCAATGCACATAACAGAAGCTTTCAAAGGTAAGGACAAAATCAATATTGTGGTTTCATTAAAAAACTATTTTCGCAGCAGGAAGTTCCTCCAAAAAAATTTAAAAGGACATTTCTCATGAATTTTGGTCAAGAAATGCATATTCTTGCTTGGCAACCCTTGCAAAGAGATTTTGTATTTATTTATCTCTTATGTTCTGTGAGAAATATAAGATCCTAGAATGTACACATCATATTTTCAGGCATGTAAATCATTTCTTTTCTAAAATTTTCATCGGTGCACTCCTATACAACAGTGTGACTTTAGCGCGTTTTTTCCTACGATATGGACTTCAACTGCGCAAATTTGCCATGGAGGTTACTATTTCTCCTTCTGATCATTGGAGAGAATATTAAAACTTGCTCCCGCTCGCGTCCGTGTATCGCAGTCACAATACATGTATGCAGGATTATCAATGCAGTTCTGTTGTGCCGACCGTGCCAATAAACAAGTGCAACTTGTACAAAATTGCAGATATTTTTTTAAAATGGCCATTTATAAGGGTACAATTTATAGATAGAAACATGCGCTAGATATATCTTGACTGGTGTTCATGTTATACCGTATTTACACGAATGTAGGTCGACCCTTCTTTCAATTTTTGAAAATCTGAAGTGGGGGGGTCGACTTATAATCCAGAACCAAAGCGTTCCACCACCGGCAAAAACGAAACAATCGCGATATTATGAACACTACGGCTTGTCACAAGTTCAGCTGGCTGTACCTCTAGCATTGCACTATTGGCGACGTGCGCGACCGAAAGCGTCGCTGTGGTCGACCTTCCACGATTGGCCGAACGCTGACTATGACGTCGGAAAGGGATTTATCATCGACGGAAATAAGAGGAATGAAAGAACTTTAATTTTGACGGTGTTGGCAGTGTTCCATTGAGAGCGCAATGATTTCAAGCTTCCACCATGCTAATAACAAACACCATCGAACTTGTTGTTTGCAAGGTAATGACGTCACAAGGGGGAACCATAGGAGGGCGCCACCCAAAACATCTCGCCGCTAATTGTATGTGCTCTTTTTTTACTAATTAATTTTTTTTTTCTTTGCGCGAACGGAGTATTATTGATAGCGATTCACAAATTAACCCGAATACACGGCGGTGAACAGCGCACGGCGCGCCCGGCTCCCGAAGGGGTGGCGGCACTTCTTCGCCAAGAGCCGCTTTGGAGGCCGCTGGAACAGCCCTCATGGCTCACTCAACCCAGTGTTGCCGAATCGTGGGAAATTTCCCATATTGTGGGAAAAAGCATGGCAGCTAGGGAAAAAGGGAAACCAGAATTTAAACACATGTAAAACGTGGGAAATATTTTTTTAATAAAAAACTAAACCGGAATTTTGTAACTTTCTTATCTACATCGAACAAGAGAAAGAAAGTGGCACTAGCTACTCAGACAGTTTGCTGTTTTGAAGAGCCAATCTAATTCATCACGACTTACATCATGTGCGTGCTGCAAGCCTGCCGGTACAGTACTGTCGGTTCGCGCGCTTTCCTCACCGCTAGCTACGCACACACGTCCTCTGTCAATGCGATAGATCATGGATTGCACAGTGGGTGTGGTCTTTTTACATCACGAAAACGAGCAGGCGATTAGTTTAGTTTAGTTAATGGCCCGCTTGCCTTCATTTAGTTCCCCTGGTTCATTCAACCAATGTATAGTGCGGAAGAGAAGGGAAGGGAGACCCAGTTTGCCGAATGTCAACTTCCACATTTCGTAATTTATGCGATGCAAACTTGTTCAAAACAAAAACATAGGGGAGGTGTTGCTTCATTTAAATATGCTTGGCGGCGTCATGCGTATCTTAAAAACGACTTCTGCCACTAAAATGGTGTGGTGGGAAAAAAGGGAATTTTTGCCTCTCGACGAGGGAGAAATCGAAGTGGCAGTGCGGCAACGCTGACTCAACCGGCGGCTTCTCTTCGCAGTTTTTCGCACGATTCACGGTAGCACATCGCTTTGATTGAGTGACGAGATCATGGTGGAGCGCTGACTACGTTTTTTGTTTTTTTTTGTACTGAAACGCTTGATCCGGGCAGTTTAGGTTTTCGGTGCTCGTTTATGGCTATTCTTCACTCAGAAGCAACCAACAACTGCGCTGTTGGACGCAAGTTCGACCCGTCGGAGCGGGGTGATGCTCCAGTGGAGTCTGCAGTGGCGCGGGATCTTAAACTGTGACGGCAAACGAAGCGGCTTCCGTAGGCCAAAGTCTGGTTCCGGAGTTGGAATTCAGGCTTGCAACGTACGCCGCAAAAGTGTGCAATCGGTCCCTACCCGTGACGTGCAACGCGATCGCCGAGCAAGCGCGGAAGATGCGGTTGATCCTGTCATTTGCGAAGTACGAGATTTCGTTGGACGACTCCAACGACGTGCTTCGAGAACGTAGCAGTGATGATGACGGGACAGACATCACCAGTGCGGACGAGTCGTAGTCTAGTAGCGGACTGAGTGAGAACGACAGTGACCAGCTTTAGTTGTCCCGCCCCCAGTGTCAACTTCCTAGTTTCGATAACGCCTGGCCACCTCGTGCACCTCGCGCGTGCATGCGCAGCCAAAGCACGCCAGAAGGCATCGATCGCGTGTTGGAGGCTCGGATTTCGAAACAGATACTTTGCCGTTCTCCCGTGTCCGCAATAAAATGCGCATCTAAAGATTTTTTTTTTTTTTTTGCTGATGTGAAATGTGGGGGGTCGACTTACAATCGGGTCGACCTACAATCGTGTAAATACGGTAGTTGAGACTATGCAAACACCCAAGATCTATGTATTTTTTTCTAACGCAGAATGCATTTTAGGGGTGGCTTTCAAGTCCAGGAGAGCGTCACAAAAGGCTGCAGGGAAAAATGTAATAGCATGACCAGGATTCTTTGCGAAGATCTTTGGCGGTTATAGACCATTCCGGAAATATGCAGCACCTCCCATAGTCTTTTTGATGCACTACGGTAATCCGATGTACGGCACGTGAAGGAGCACCCTGGAATAGAAGGAGGCGGTTCGTATTGGTTTGATGTTTCGGGATTTCGGAATCAAAAGAAAGGGCAATGACGAAGCAGGATACGTGTCGGCTGCGTGATGAGTCTGCTCTGTTTCCTTTGTGTTCTGAATTTGCAGTGATAAGAGAAGGAACTGAGTCCCTTCCCAGGGCCGCACGGAGCGTACGAGCCAGTTTGAGCGTACGTCGAAACGGCCCCACGATTCTCCGCGCCACGCGGTGGTGTGGGATTGATGAGAGGCCTTGTGGGATTTTCTGGACAGACCTATTGAACCAACAATCTCTCGGTCAGTAGTTCTGCGCTCTACCCATGTGCTGAAGTAACGCTAAGAAAAGCGTTATTTCAGCTAGCTAAATAATGCTAAGAAATGCGTTATTTCAGCCACAATGTACATTGCCAGAAAAAAGAGAAGTTCTGGCTACCAACTGCATGTGGTCACAAGCCGCAGTTGTTCGATTAGTTGAGGTGGCTCGTCACTGCACCGTGACGCCTAGGAAGAAGACTGGGTTACGAATGTCTCGAAGCTCGCCGCGAGTGTGGGGAGGCGAAAAAGCTGGAAGATGGCGGAAAGGAAGACCAGAGAGAAAAAGATGAAATGGAAGACAAAATATTGCTAGGAAAAAAAAAAGTAGAAGCGAAGGGGAAACAAAATTTGTGACTTACCTTATTACTTTGTTTGAAGCCAACTGTCGCTGAATGTGTCGTGTGTTTGACGCCTCAATCCATAATGGATTATCCCAAAAGCCTAGCAGGAAAAACGGACTCAGCAGATCCAAACAAATCGAAACAGGTCCACACAAATACACTAGTACGCATTCTACGTTAGTCGGTTTTTATGCGAAGTGTCAAGATATAATTTTTTTTTGTCACTAACAAGAAGAAAAGCCCTATGAAGTGAAAGTTTCTATCCCATGAAGCCGAATGAGCAGCCTCCAACAGCTATAAGCTTAATTAAAAATGGCAGCATTATGAAACGGCTAATTAACCAATTCAACTGCACCAACTTCGCACAATTAAAAAGGGCGGTTGGGGAAGAGTTAACAGCCATCTCACACCTCCGTTCTTGCCCTTCCATTCTTGCAGTCGTGGGACGTGTTCTTCCGCGGCGCCTCCTCGGGTCTGCCGCGGGGGAGGCGTGCCGATCGCCGCCATCCCTCTACATGGCCCCCGGAGCAGCACCGGCGCCTGCAAGGTGACGCCTCGGCTGCCTTGGCTGCGCCTGCTGTGGTGCCCGCTGCCCTGCCCAGTGCCCAGGCTGCTCCGGGGACGATCGACGCAGCCCACCTCTCCGTTCAGGCCATCATCCGGATCCTACCAGGTTGTGGAGCTTCTTTCTTCCCATCTCTTGTTTGTGTGCCCAAATGCCCCCGCACTTGGTGACTGCGTTCAGCCGCAGCACCGTAGTACGGTCCCCGGAACCACGTCTTTGACTGGTGTATTCAGCGCCCTCTAGCGCCCATCTATCGAAAGTGGTCCCGAAGTGGCGACCAATTACGTCCCAGGAGCGAGGTGTGTCTTGCTGTTGGGTGCAGTGTTGTCAACTCAAAAATCTAAAAGCCTGCGAAAGGAATCCCGAAAAACCGCTGAAAACCGATAAATTTAAGGTACTGGCCAAGAATGACCGTTTTAGCACCACGTTTCGATGCTTTCCCCTTAATATCTCAAGGGCATCACAAGCATTATTCTCACTCGCAACTATTTCAGTTAAAAAGTAAGCAAAAATAATGACACCACGACTCTAACTAGTTGCAGAAATTAATCCATTTACGACCGATAGACATGAACTGGAGAGAGTTTTTAGACCGGCAGAAAACACATCAACGCGATTTGAAAACTGCTAAGAAATCCCGATCAACCGTAAAATGGCAATTTCTCCCGCTAGACAACTCGGGAAAACCGCTAAATTTAGTGGTAAAGCGCTATACTGGCAAGCTTCCGTGGACTTTCAGCATGGAGGTAGGAAGCCTCTGGAGGAGGCATGATGTCACCAGAGGTAAGGCCAGAAGTGTGGAGGTACACGCTCCCCAACGACGACCAAAACCTAGAGACACTATTGGACGTGGCACCAAGTCAGCTCTCCTTTTCGTCCAATAGCGTCTCTTGGTTTTGACCTTCGTTGGGGACGTGTCCCTCCACATCTTTGGCTTCACCTCTCTGGTGGCATCATATCGCCTCCAGAAGCTTCCTACCTCCATGATCCTATGGCAGAATGGGCGTCTGCTGTATGTGCCTCTGCACCACCGGCAGGATCGTGGCAGGCAACAACGCGACGCAGGCATAACGACGTCGGGAGGAAATCGAGCGACCACGAGTGAGGATGCTGTAAATGCGCAAGTCGGTGACATGTTCTGAGCGCCGTAAAAACTCCACTTCTCACAAACGGTGCAGCACTAGAGCTGACGCTTGAAGACCGACGTATAACCTGGGGTTTTCTACGAGAAAGGTGATCCTCTCTGGCTTTCCAATTTCTGTTGGTAACCTGCTTTGGGAAGTTTTGGAGCAAGGCTCCAGGCACGTTGTTTTTCATCCAAAATGGGTGGGCATCGTCCAATAACGCTGCTCTTTATGGCGAGGATGACGGAGAGAGCTATGGACACCCAAGTTTAGGTGCTCAAAGCCAAATGATTCATTTGGGTGCAAATGACTACTAAGTTGATAATGGCCAATTCGTGAGAATGTCGGCAGTTTTCTTCTGCATATTTCCCAATCCAGCACTCATTGCTGCAACATTGCCTATGTCACTTTTAAACGAAGTATCACTTTTCTGAAACTCCAAAAGGTCACCCACCCCTAGAAAAGCCCTAGCTGCGGATTGCGCGGTGATTGAACATCCTTTCCTCTTGAATTTCAGAGCTGCAATCCATAATGTTAGAGGACGTTGACGTTAAAAGAAAAACAATGAAGATAACAGGAAAAGATGCTTGTTTTGTTTACAGACAACTGCTAGTCTATCTCCACCCAAATTAGCACCCAGCCTGCATATTGCAGTGTCATGCGAACATTTATTGTCGAGGAACAATTCAACCACAGATTGCAAGGGTGGAAGATGTGTGTAACAGAAAAAACAATAGAGACAAGAGAAAATTTTGCTTCGTTCACTTCACATCGCCTAGACAAGGTGATGCTGCCCCCTCAATTTTCTGTCTTTCTCCATTTATTACTGCAATTTTAATTTCTTTTTACGATTTTATGTTTTTTAGAATTTTTAGACTCTGGGCGTATTTGCTTGGAATGATACAATAGGGAGTTTTAGAATAACGTACGCAATTTTAGCGCACGCTAGCGCTAAATTTAGCGCTTGTATTAGCGCACGCGACGCAAGAGAGTTTTAGAATAGCGTTTCTCCGTCGCGACGCAAAAGCCCAAGCATCTCGCGCTTGCGACGCCACCAAGATACAGTCACAATTTTTATTTCACACACGAAATGCTGTAACTTTAGAAAAAACAAGTTTTTTGGTCCAGAGTACCATTTTAGATTTGTTTAAACATGAGAATGCGACGCGAGCGGTCGACCGGTCGTGTCCGCTTGCGTCGCCTCGGCAAGAGAGGTCTCGTGTACTGACCTTCGCACATCGTACCTTCGCCGAGAAATGTTCGCGCGTCACAAGCATCAAGTTGCCGGTGATCGTTGCCAAACCGAGTACAATGTCGTCCCGTATTGAAAATCGCAGTCGCGAGGATGCCGCCGACGTCGCACTCACGACGCCGCCAAAGCAGCCGCCGACATAATCCTGGAAGCCGCCATTTTTTTAACTCTGCTCGTCTTGGCTTTAGCCAACTTCTCATCACGAATCCTCCTTGGAGAAGCGCAAAGACTCTTTGCGTACGCACGCTATTTCCGAGAAATAGCGCACGCTAAAATTGCGCACGCAAAGCGCAAAACCTGGTTTGCGTTCGGAGCATGCGCAGTGGCGACGACGCTATTCTTTGCGTACGCAAAGCTTTAGCGTGCGCTATTCTAAAACTCCCTATTGAGGGTGTGCATGTACCACAAAAAGCCAATGCACCCTCATTAACATTTACAACTGCTTTTCAAGTGCGCAAAAATATAAAAAAATAAATAAAACGCCGCTCATCATCATGCACAGGCAGTTGATATACAGCAGTTTAGGGATTTTATGCAACAGTAAAACCCGGTTTATGAGCTCTTTGGGCATGAAAAGAATGTGAGTTTTCAGTTTGGAGTTTGGAAGGATCCGGCCGCCCCAAATCCTTGCAGAAAAAATGAGTGGTTTCTAGCTTCATTCTTACTTTTGTACCAAAACATTGAACCATCACCTATTTCGCTTTTTTGTTAATTCCAGGTTGCGAACACGGGTTGGCATTGAATTAACATGTTATGGTATTGTATTAGATACACTGAGGGTAGCTGCTTGAGAATGTGCTATCTGTGGAACAGTGTGGTCCCGATGGTCGTTGAATGGCACGAGACCATCTGTCCCCTCAATGCATACTCTCATTTCCATAGTGCTGCGTTTCTGAAGCGAAGAGTATGCGGCAAGTTCTGAGAAAACATGATAAAAGGGAGCATGCCACTTTGTCATTAACTTGTTTGTATGATCACTTGTGTATCACCCTGTCACTTTTGTAATGTTTTTTGTGAATTGAAAAGGTGAGGTTGTTTGGAGAGGAAGAGACAAGCCAGTACCTGATTTAGTGCTGCAAGGGTGCTGCACTGTTTGTGAAAACTGGGCTTAAAGCTACTAACTTTCTAAGCTACCCTGTTTGTTGAGTGTCATGCACCAAAGCGCTTCGACAGGAGACCATGGTAGTGCGGGATTGGTAAAGCAGACACCATTTCTTGTACATCTACCATGAGACAGAACATGTGTTGCCTTTGGCAAAGCCAAGTCTGCTTTTGAGAATGCCTGCCTGTACCCTAGCAGCTTTGATTGCACTGCTAGAAGCTTACTATTCCTGGGCATATTATTCGTGAAGGACTAGTGGAAGGCTAATTTACGCTTCTGCTGTTTACCTCTGTGTTTATTAGGAGAGCAAAAGCGAGTTTTATAAACGTTCGTGTGCAATAACCACGCAGCTGACGCGTTACTTGACTGCTATTTGTGTATCAACAAGCAATTCATGAACTTGGAATTAAAAGTAAATGCTGAAATGCTTTTTTTTTTTGTTCATTCATTCTCTCGTCAGACTTGGTGCTACTTCTTTTATTGGTGCGTTTAACGAGCTTTAGAAATATCTCTAGAAAATAGAAGTTCGGTGACAGGATCTTTATGGTGATCAGACAAAAGTTCACTGGATTTTTCACAGTCCCAGAGAAACATTCACCGGAGCAATGACTGTGGAGAGGCTAACTTAAGGATTCCGTGTTTTCGGAGGTTTAATTCTGTGAAATTGAGAGGTCTTTTTTTTTTTTTTTTTTTTTCAGAGTTTGTTTTTGGGGGAGGAATTTAGGGTGCATCGGAGTTCCTGTATTCAAATTCAAAGGTTTAATTTTACTCCGTTCTTTCTTTTTTTAATAAAAATGAATAATGTTCAGGACAGGAACATGCACTACATTCATTAAAAAAATCATCAGTATCGAAAGATATTTCTGCAGCTGCATTTGAAATTGGCTTCCTTGGAATTGCTGTCCTTTGCAGTTGGCAGTACTAACTGTCCCACGACAAATATTGAAAACGAGCGTTACTTCAATAAATGTTGCATACTTTCAAATAGCCAAACTCCTGGATGCATAGAAGCTTCTGCTGCTCTCCCCTTCCAAAGAAATCTACAGGTTCAGACCTTTCACTGTTTAGAAACACAACCCCTTTCCCTCTAACAAGCACATACATAGTAGTTGAAACTGGAAACCGGAACAGTGGCTTTTGTTGTGGTCCACAAGTACATTGGACCATTGTACTGAACAAGCCTTGACAAGATTAAAAAGATTACTTAATTGGCCTTTTTTTCTGACAAACTTAACTCATGAAATACCGTCTTTTTTTTTTCCCATATATTTTGCCATTAGTTACTTTATATTCAGAGTTTCTTGGATAAATCCTAATTGTCAGACATTTTACCGGCTAGTGTTTTCCTGAAGTTTATCGGATTTATCTAAAAACACGGAACCCTACATTTCTTCAATAATAATAACTACTGTTCCATTTGTCATTTCTTCGCAAATTTCCCTACAAACTATATTTTTGTACTTTATGTGGCAGCAGCGAATGCTTAGCTATATGTGAAGTTACGTTTTGACCGCCTCCAGTGGTGTGCCTGAACATTATCAAACTTGAATGGAATGCATAAGCTGTAACCTCATTGGAGTGTCCTTTCATAAATGGCCTGGAAATTGCATAATTACATGTTACAAAACAGCAAGATAAGCAGGGGAAGGTGCTCACTCCTACGCGATACTGCTGTGATGACAAGCTGTTCGAAAATTTTATAGTCCATGGCACTCAGATCCTTATTGCATTTTTGAGGAATAAGTAATGCACAAATTAGCCAGAATAAAATAGTAAACTCCTATTGTTTGCTTTCTTCCCTCAATCTTGAACTATCAGGTGTCATATCCAGCCTGTGCTGAATATGACACCTGGTATTTTCGATTTTCAGTGTTGATGGCATTGATGCCATTCGCAGAGCACTCCATTTGTATCAGCCATTGTTTCTCTGTTACACGGGGTGATAGGAACAAAGGAGGAGTCCCGAAGACCTTTCTGGTCCTATTTTCAGGTCCCCATTAACATAAACTATTAGGAGCCATGGAAAGAAACGGCTTTCGCTCAGGGAGCTTTCTGTCCTGCAGCTCTAATGAAATGGTTTGGGTCTATGAAAAATGTGTAAGCTTTTGTCCGTGAGCTGGTCAGCTTTTAGGCCATTTTCTTATGCTTGTCTTTGAAAATTGGTGTTTGCTTTTTATTTTGTGAGTAAACCACATCAAAGGAGCCTGAACATTCTTCTCTGCCTGATTATCTGCATTCTTGAGTGATGTTTCGGAAAAGATAGCTGTACCGTCTTTAGAGGCAGCAAACAAGGGCATACCTGTTGATATAACTGGAGTTGACTGATGCCCAAGAAAGTCACATCTGCACTTTGCGAGGAGGCTGAGGAAAAACTTTGTGCCAGCTTACCCATGTCTTGGCTCTGCATTGCCACTTTCCTCCCATTTTGCACTTTTCTTTATTTCTTTGTTATGCATACCTTTACTTCTTTTTTTCCCGGCTCGTCTGGCCTTTGCTTGGTACATCCCAGAATGACATTGCATATATCTAGGATTGAGGTGAAATGTGAAATGTTTCTTTAACCCTTCTTGTATTAGACCTTATTTTTTTGCTGAGGTGTGGTGCTTGAGGAAACCCTGGGCATGCCTTTCTCTTTTGTTACCACATGCACACCTTTTCTTATTTTGCATTTGCTCATGCTAGTTTAACTTGGTGGAGTAAGGACTGTATTGTGTTATGTGCAGTGTACTTCTCAGAAGTGCAACCTGGTGGAAACCTTAAAGAATATGCATTAATGCCCTTTGCAACATTGCACAATTGTTTTGGGCTCTGAGTTGGCAGATACCTCTCGCTAGAATGTAGTAAGTGTGGAACATGGTGGTTGAGATATTTTATGCAAAGACCATCAACACTGAGTGGACTTTGCTTTGTATAGGTATTGGTTTTTGACCTGTCTGGATAGTGCACGATTTGCATCAGCTTTCACAAGTTTACATTGTACTGTATTTCTTGAAAATTGTGTGGTATCTCAGAAAGCACTTATTATCTGAGCAGGGGGCTACCTGGGACATCAAATCCTTTAAGCAGTCCATTCCTGTATAAAATGTGTGAGCAAATGCCTCTTTTTTAAAATATTTGTCGTTCTCTGCTTCTTTCCACCCTAAAACGTGGGAGAGTCTAAAGCATTCTTTCTAAAAGAGTCAGTGCTGGTCCCTGATTTAACTTGTTTTCTAGAGTCGCTCGATTCACTTTCTAGGGTCAAACAGCCCTCGAAAGTGTGGCTGATTCATAAAAAAATAAAATTATCAATCAACCGAAAAATCAGGTTAAGTAAACAATGTCTGCATATATTTTTTTTCTTTTTTCCGCCACAAAAATAAATTATGCATTCCCAAACGCTCAGTCTCCAGATAATCTAGCGATAGCGGTCTGGACCAGATGCTGAAGTTTCGGAGCTTCCCATTAAGTATTTAAAAAGTTGTAATCGATTTTCAGAAATTTTTAATAAGGAAAATTACGACTTGCAAAGCCCATGTATAGTACATGGAGAGGAATGGCTTCAGCTACCAAAATATGGGCCTCATTTTCCCACTAAAGATTTCACAAAATCACTTAACTTTTGAATAAGATAACAGTTCTGACACTTTGACATCTTGTCCGGACTCCTAGCACTACGTTTGGGTGGAGCCTGAGCATTCGTCAATGCATAGTTTATTTTTGCTTTGAAAAGAAAAACATGTCAGACTTTTTTTTAGGGTGGGCAACGCGCTGTATCTCCAGAGAAGGTGTCTGCGGTATTCTCTTAGAGGGATTGCCTCTACTCCCCCTCGTTTTGGGGTGCTGTTTTGCCCCGTCCCTCTCTGACCCCTGACACACCACCCCAGGTGAGGGGCCACTTGGCCGCCAAGCTCGACCCCCTGGGCATCGTCACGGCCTCGGCAAACTCTCCCCTAAGTCGGGAGGAACTACACACCCCGAAGTGGTGCTCCGAAATTACAAACTAGGTACTGTCAACGTCAGAAACTCTAGGCCAAGAATCACAAACCCTAGGTCGAGAGCACGACTGTCTCGAGATTCCACAGGCACCAGTTCGAGGATGACAGGGTCTTGCATCTGGGGCACTCAAGATGCGTCCACAGCACGCTGCCGTGGTGCAGTGCAAACACTTCTCAAAGCTACGCTCATCCACTAGTCTTGCACATTCTTAGGTAGAGAGAGGTAATGTCTAAGAGGAAAAGATAGGGAGGAGGGCAATTAATGGTAGAGCTAGGGCAAATATAAATATTTAGGCTATATATTTTACTGCCCCACTGGAGTTGAATAGCTGCGGGAGTATCGCCACACACGGAAAACTCATACTAGGAACTGTTATTTTTAAGCACCTAATTGAAGCTTTTGCATAATTTCGTTTTTGTGTATTTAAACGAGGTTTATTTGCTTCGTCTAGCTCAAGTTGGCATTGCTGTCTGGACGACAGTGTTTACCGAGTTTTGTTTATTCCTTATCTAAAACTTGCATTTTTAGCATAATGGCACTTTATGTGCCACATGTCCAAAACTAAAAATGGGAATAACAGGATTGCTTACGGTAGTTTAATTTATTTCACGAGTTATTGAGGAAAGATGGCTTGCAGTAAAAGAAGGTTGCGGCAAATACCAGAACTTTCCTATGGTCACTTTACATGGGCAGCGAATTGCAAGGCCCTGTCATTCCCGGTGCTTTGCACCAGGTGCCTCTCTGAGAAGATACAATGCAATTGTATTGAAGGACGTAGGTGTTCTACAGGATTTGGAATTTACTTTAAGAGAACACACACGAGTCGTGCGGTGCCACATTCTTTCCTATTTGTTTGTTTCTTTACAACCCTTTTGTCCTTTTCTTTTTTTGCACCCTCTGTTTGGTTTGGTTTTGTCCCCCTTATTGCACCTTTTGCCTAGCTGGACTTCCGGTCTCACTTTACATTTCTTCGCCACATAAAGATTGATGAAGGCACATGTCTTTTTCACCCCTTATTCCGCTGTTTCATTGCGGTGATTGGTCCATTTCTTTCTCTGCATTGGAATGACGGTATTGGGAGGCTCTGTGATCATATACAATCCTGATCTCGAGATCCTTGCTTACCATCAAACTTTGGGTACCTACTATTGCAGCTGCTCGATGACAGCACTGCATTAGTGTCTTTTTAACAGGGTACTAACAAAGGGAGCGCTATCATCTCAACACGTATGTCACAGTCCTTGCTGCAGTTGATGTGGGCAAAGGATTTTGGCCAGTGGTTGGGCAGCGGGTTGCTGCCCGCCAGAGCGCGGCAGCTCGGGTGTCAACGTAAACTTACGCTCCTCACAGATTCGAGGTCATTTCCACGCCCATCTCGATCCTCTGGGCATCAATGTGCCTCACGTTGATCCCACGGAAATCCTTCTGACAAGTCACAACCTTGGTAAGAGGCACGGCATTCGGACGCAAGCCGTTGCTTTCCCTCTCTTTGTCGCGTTTCTCTTTGTCCCTTCGTTGGGATTATTTTCCCGATTCAGCACCCTGCCCCAGTGGTTCGCCTTTGTCTTAGCCGATGACGATTCGTCGAACCAAGCTCTGCCTGCAAATTTTCATTGAGCGACGCTTTAGCAAACGGCAGCAGCCATTTTAGCAGGTGCCGTTTGCTCTTGGTCGATGAAAAGAGATGCAAGAAGGAGGTATGAGTGCATGATGGCATAATTTGTTCAAGAGAGGCTAATCTTGCATTTATGTTGTCTGTGGTAATGCTTGAGCCTGCATTAGACATAGCCTGCAAGTGAATTGAGCATTTTTCTTATCTGCTGGCATTGGCAGTCTGTTGAGTTCATTTTCCTGAAGTGGGTGGAAACAAGCACTTATGAAATGTTTTGTGGAGCAGTGTCAATGGAATTGCCCCCTTTTTTTGCTTAAAAGTTGTTGAAATGGATTTCAGCAGGAGAAAACCAGGGCCATACCCAAGGGGGTGGGGTAAGGGGTTCTGGCTCCGAAAAACATTCCATGCCCCCCCCCCCCTTCCCTTCTCCGTGCACAGTGTGGAACATTCTGCTACTCCTTCTTTTCACACCGTGCGACCCCACACTCCATGCACAAGCTTGCACCCCAGAATTAAGTCATTCCCTCTAAAGTGGAAGTGAGAAAGGGGCTGCTTTATTCTTTTGGTAGAATGATTAGGCTCTTGATCAGTTGAAGACAGTCACAGGCCTACATCTCCCAGCTGGTTCCCTGATCCATGTTTTAGAAATAACTAACGGAAAAAAGGAAGAGGGAGGAAAACCTTTTCCCCTCTTCTACAGTGGACACAAAAGTGATGGTCCAAGAGCTAAATCGCAACTTAGTGGACGGAACAAAGATGACTGCCGTATGCCCCCCTCCCCCTCCCTCCTTTGGGCGACGAAAGTTTTTGCATACTGCCCTGGACAGGACCGACTTTCTCCCCTTCAGGTGCTGAGGTTAGCATGCCGAAAATGCAGTCATCATTTCGATTTTTGTTAATTTAAGCAAAACTAAAAACTGATGTGCCCTTTTTAATTTTTTGAAGGGATAAAAAAAGTGCATGTCAGGCTTTTGTCGTCTAATTAAAGTAGATTTTATTTCTTGCAATTAGTTTCCATATTTTTTTGCCTGGTGTTTTGTTCTTTGTTCTGAACATCAGATCTTTAGGGTAGCAAGCTTCAGCAATAAGTCAGCAAAGTTTTAAATTGAATATCGGTGCTGAATCGGGATTTCGTGCTGCAGTTTTATTTTTTTCTCGGCACCTTTGATTTGATATTTTTTTAATTGCACTTTTGAAGTTAAATACTGTCGTTCCCATCAGGCTGCTGCAACGCCTTGTGGGCGCTGCAGAGAGACTTATCTTGTGAAAACATTTTTAATCGTCCGCCTATTTCGGTGTCCATCTGCATTTTGCACTCCAGCAGGAAAAGTTATTCTTCCGCAGATTTCATGTGGTTCTCATAAATCACAACGCAGGCAAATACATGTATCAGTGACATTTTTCGCTTTAAGGTGTCTCATTTTGTAGTAGAGCAATGTCATCTGTGTTATTTTCGTGTACTTTCCTGGAGTTCTTTTATTGTGTGTCTGGAATGCCCAGTGCAGGCATGGTGCTTATTGGCCATCCCTCAATTCTGGCTTTCTGGCAGCAGTGTTTAATATCGAAAACTGTGCCATTTGTGTTCATTTCCTTCATAATTGCATTGTTTCCTCTCAGAAGTTGTTTTTTCATCTAGTGCAATGTGTCCATTGAACTGTTTCAAATGAGATTTGGTTTGCTTTGTTTCAGTATTTTTAGATGTCATTTGCTTCTAAGTGAGTTCCTGAAGAGAAAGCATGCTCTTTGCGATTGCCTGTGGAAAGGAACGACCAAATTAAAGCTTTTATTTCTCTTAGATATACCCTAGGGGTTGATGCGTCATACTTAAATTACAGGACTTAGACTGAACATGTCTGAGTATATGCAGAAAGTAAGCAAGAAATGCTAGGTGCTTTCCCTAACATGATGGCAGCTTGTTGGGCATGTAAATCGACATGCACATTTCATCTGGTTCCAAGAGAGAACGGCACATTTGTCAGTAGCTAGGTATACCCCATTTCAGCTTATAATGGACAGCAGCAGAGGCTGCCAGCCATCCCAACCAATCCAGCGCTGTGAATGTTTCATGCGACTGTGCGCCCCGCGCGTCGCTGCACTTCTCCTAAAATTCATGCGACACTTACACGGCATTGGATTGACTTCGCTGGCTCGTAGCATTTTCTGCGGTTCATTTGAAGGTGAAATGAAGTATACAGGGTAGAACCCCCCCCCACCCCCTCCCCAAATATTTACAGGCTGTTTTTCACCTAAAAAATGAAGCGTTGCAGGACGCTCATTGTCTGCCCAAATGTAGCACTAGCGGTCCGAGCCGGACGCCAAAGTTGCAGAACTAACAATACTTTTAGGGTATTTTCTGGAAATTTCAGTGGAAAAATGGTGGCGGACAGAGCTCTCGAAAACGTGGAGCTGAATGGCGCCAGTTTCCAGAAACGAATCCCTCTTTTCCATTTAAATTTAAAAAAGAAATCATTTATAATTATTGATTGAGATAACGGTTAGTTCTGAAAATTCGACATCTGGTTCGGACCCTGTAACTTTTTCTTAGGACACACTGTAGGTAAAGGTTGTTAAAATTCCTTAAATTGGAAACTTAACAAGGTTATAGACAATGTTAAAGATTAGGGTTTTACGTATTGTCCCTACAGAGTTAGGGCTCGCAATTTTAGTATGGTGTTAGGATTAGTAAAATCACCTTTATGAGAAATCACAACCTGTGAGGTCCGGTCGTTACTTTTGGATAGGTGATTGCAAAGGGGAACAGTACGTAATCATACGATTCAGAAACTTGAAGTTGCGGAGAAGAAAAGAAAAATCTCTGTTGTGCTATCCTTTTCCCCAATCTCAATATTTTGAGTTTTCTAGTTAGTTGTCCAACATATGTTCATTAAATTTAAAGTGACAATATTGCTAATTAGAACTGAGCTCATTTTGCATGTTACCTCTAACGTTGTTTTTGTTGTTGTCGGCACTATGTAACAGTTATCCAGTTTTGCTCCTTTTCCTTCATAGTTTCTGCAAATACTGCGTTTCTGTAAGACGTCTGTAAAGTTTTTTCATTATGATGCCTGGTTGTACTCAGGTTTGTAATTAATGATTGCCTTCTTTTAGTCTTTTGATTGATGATTGTAATAAAGATTGCACTGAAACTTAATTAACAATCAGGTGGGATAGAGGCATAGACAACCCTTTTTGCTCCATGTTATGATTTCCCACCCAAGTGTATTAGGTTACTTACTTACCTGATACTTATGTATCAGGTTACTTATGTGAGTAGTATATGAGGTATTTAATTAGATTGTTACTGTGTTATGGCATCTATTTAAAAGCGCAATTTTAGGATTGGAACTGGGGTACAACACTGATTTATTTTCACATTTAGGTATGTTTTCTCCTCAAGAAGGCTTATTTCAAAGATAAAGATAAAAGAAAAGATCAATGTACCGTATTTACTCGCAGAATGAACGCACTTTTTTCCCCAAAAAATAGAGGCAAAGTTGGGAGGTGCGTTCATTACGCGAGGTAAAACTTTTGCGTCCCTATTTACTCGCATAATGAACGGACCTTTTATCCGGCAAAAATCGACGTAACTTCTTATCTCTTTGCGCGCGGCGCGGCGAACCCCAAAACCAAACTGCGATGCGCAAAAAAAAAAAAATGCTCCTCTTTATGTTTTTTTTTCCGTGTTTTTTTTTTCCCCGCCTTTCACAAGTTGTTTTGTTTGCCCACGCTGCCCATGCATTCGCGATTTCGCTGCACCAGGATAGAAAAGTGCGAACATTTCTAGGGCTTCTCGCTTCTCTTTCCAAAGTGCGAGGAGGAGGCGAGGGCAGGATCTTCATTATGTGCGCTTTGCTTAGGGGAGGGCTTCTCCCCTTTTCTTTCTTATCTCCTTGCGCGCGGCGACGCGCGACCCTGGAACCAAACTGCGTCAAGCAAAAAAACAAAAAAAGAAAAAAAAAACTCCTTTCTTTTTTTAATTCCGTAGATTTTTTTTTTTTTGCCGTTTTTTCGTAAGCTGTTCCGCTTTGCTTAGGCAAGGGTTTCACCGCTTCTCTTTCCTATCTTGCGCGCGGCGCGGGACGCGCAGACCCCGAAACCAAACTGCGCTGTGCAAAAAAAAAAAAAAAAAGCTTTTTTTCTGGGGGGGGGGGGGGTTCCGTGGATTTTTTTTTTTTTTACCGCCTTTCGCAAGCTGTTTTGCTTTGCTTAGGCGAGGGCTTCTCCGCTTCTCTTTCTTAACTCCTTGCGCGCGGCGCGCTACCCAAAATCAAAACTGCGCTGTGCAAGGAAAAAAAAAGAAGCTCTTTTTTATGCTTTTATTTTTTTTGCTTCGGTTGGATCTTTTACAAGGCGTTTTGTTCGCTCACGCTGCCCATGCATTCGCGACCTCGCTGCACCAGGATAAAAAAGTGCGTTCATTTCGCGCGCGTGTGGGGGAGGGGGTCAAACTTTTGACGTCCGAGTTGGGGGTGCGTTTATTACGCGAGGGAAAAAAAGTCGAAATTTTGAGAGCCGACTTGGGGGAGTGCGTTCATTACGCTAGTGCGTTCATTGTGCGAGTAAATATGGTACTTCACAGTCATACAAAATAATGTAGCTGGCTGTATATGCCCAGTATGAAATTATGCTCCTGCAATGAACGCAGCATGAAGCATCAAGGAGCTGTTTTACGCCCTCAACGTAGTAATCAATTGGACATTAAAATAATTTATGCTACACATTCCTGGTTCAATAGATGGGAATTGCAAGGATCATGTGACAACCACCAAAAGGCAAATGTGAAGGCATAGAAAATTCAAGAAGTATCTGATTTAGAAATAGTTATAGCTACTCCTACTACCATCTATCTCTTTAAAACCTATTTCCAATTGTCATATAGGGATTGTTTCAGCCAGTATATTCTTATTCTGCAATTGTAGTAAGGCAACCTGTAGCACTCTTAGGTTACAGTGGATTTGGAGGGTTGGGACAGCAAAGTCTCAAGGTGTTTTTTTGTGCCTGGAATACCGAAGAACCTCATTTTATATTTGGACCATTCCTTTGTCATGCATGATGGTTCTACGTGTTTCTTGCAATGGCATCCTTAAAACTCAATTCTTTTCAAGTTCTGAAAACAAAAATTCTTTATGCTCAAGTCAAATTCTGATTGTCACTGGAACATGGTTAAGTTGCTTGAAAGGTGGGTTTTATTGAAAAGAAACCAATTTTGTTGGTTGAGCTTAGAGCTACTGTAGATGACAGCTTTAGCTGCTAGAATAATGAAGTGATAATGCTAGATGCAATAACATCAGAAGCAGTAATGGTAATCTCCACTTTGATCTTGAAAATTATCTTGGCCGTAGTTTACCAACTAGCGGCCATCTTGCAGTTTGATTGCCTTCTTCATTCAAGAGTGTTGAAGTTTTGGATGGAGTGATCTGAATAAAAGCGCAGATTATTGAATGTGAGCAGAGAGGCAATTTCAGGATGAAGTTATTGCAGACTTGATGCAGCAGACCAAGCCTCCTCATTGGAGTAATATTGGGAGGCTTGAGGACACAATGCACAAATTCCGGCTGACCACGGTACAGTCTGTTGTCAAAGGAACTGTGCAAGCTTGGACTGCTTCCATGGCAACACATATGATCCTTCCTGACCAGTCGTAGCAAGAGGTGGCAGAAAAAAAGTATGGCATTACTCTAGCATGCTGCCAAAGCTGCCATAAACGGTGTTCCAATTTGTTCAAGCATGGTTGGGATAGCAATAGTCATAGTTGCTTTAAAAATGTCATTCAGTCATCTTAGCAAAGGCTTTTGCCTCAGCAGGCAAAGCCTTTGCTCATTGAAGTTAATGTTTTTCCCTGCTGTGCGGTCTTGCTTTGCTTTAGACTTTGCGTAATAACTGCAGTGTGAGCTTCAAGTGGATGTCGTGTGTCCTTGCAGAGGAGAAAGACATGGACCGGCTATTCAAACTGCCTTCGACCACCTTTATTGGCGGAGAGGAGGCTGTCTTGCCCCTCAGGGAGATCCTCCGTCGGCTCGAGGTTAGTGGAGTTTGGTCGTCGCCTGCGCTATCTTTCATCCGGGTGTGGTTGAGCGTTCTACCGAGTCTTCTTCTTTCCTCTTTTAATCCTCTTGAACATTCACAACTTTTTTCATCTTACTCTTGCTTGGTTTGGTACAAGGCAGGTCAGCTTCCTCATAGACAGTATTCATAGGGCAAGGTGGATTTTGTTTTTCAATACTTTCTCAATTCCAATCCCAGGCAAAAATCAGTCCACTTCCAGCTGGATTATGGAACTGGAAATGAGGCAGTCCATCTGGATTCCAGCTAGGTCCAGTTGGATTCCAGCTGGATCCAGCTGGAATCCCGTTTTATATTTGAATCGTAGACAGAACTTATTTTTATTAAAATATTAGAATTGTGCTTAAATTTCTTTGAGGGGTTAGCTTTTTTGTTGAGCCGAACTGAGGCACTTGTGTTCACAGCTGCATTGCAGAAAAGCAGTAAAGCAAAATGTGTGCAGTTAGATTTTTTTTTATTGCAGTTGCCTGAAGTTAACCAAGTATTTATATGACTTGTTTATGGAACATCCTCGAGAGACATTGTATGCAGCATTGTTCGCAACGAGGACTAAGAGATAGTGCATGTAAATATAGGTCACCTCTCCTTGTGAGCTACTGGACCACCCACAGCCTTTTGTTTGTTTTAAAAACGAGCACATAAATCACTTCTGCTTTGAGTGATTGTGCACTGGCCCAATATGGGGTCCTGTCCATTTTTTTCTTTCATTATGTAAACAATTGGTGCAAAAGATAAGGACAAGATGAAGGTATGGGCAGGACGAATACTATTATCAACTGAGTGTTTAATGTATGAAAAGAGAAAGACAAGAAGGTAGTGAGGAATGCTTTGATTCAAAGAAAAATATAATATTGGATTGAAAAAATGAAAGTCGCTTACAACCCCCTGTAACACCGAATTAGAGAGCAGCTCTTGAGGAGGAGGAGGGAAGGGTACTGAGGGGAGCGTATACTCCTCCTCCTCACCTCCTCATCCTGCCTGCTACTCCTCCCTCCGAGCGGCGTCGGCGTAACCATGAGGTCATGTAACCCCCGTGACCTCACGGGGGTCACGTGATGTCATCGGGGTCTTGTGACCTCACGGGGGTCATGTGGCGTCACCGGGGTCACATTACCTCACCGGGGGTCATGTTACCTCACCGGGGGTCACGTGACCTCACGGGGTTCACGTGACATCACCGGGGTCACGTGACGTCATCGTCATCGTGATCACGTCATCGTCTTTGGTGACGCCATCAGTGACTTCACTAGTTACGTCACGCGTCCCATAATGCACCGCGCGGTTACGGCTACGCTGCTCAAGCCGCAAACGGGCACCTAAGAGCTGCACTCTAAAATGCATTGATGAGTTAAATGACACACTCACTTGATATTAGTGCCTGTCTTGTTCGTATCTTCATCTTGTCCTTGTCCTTTGCGCAAGTTTTTTTCTTGCAATGTTTATCCAGCTAGCCCGATGATTAATTTCGACTTTTCTTTCCTCTTCGTTTGTTGCACGGTTTCCACAATGAGCGTATACAATCTCGTCCGACTCTCTCCTCTGCTTTCAGAATGTCTACTGTGGAAGCATTGGTGTGGAGTACATGTTCATCAACGACCTCGACCAGTGTAACTGGATTCGCGAAAAATTTGAGTCCCCGGGAGTCATGAAGCTGAGCAAGGAGCGGAAGAGGCTGCTGCTTTCTCGAGTTGTGCGCTCCACAAAGTTAGTGTCTTCTCTTTTTTCTTGTTTTAGACAATTTGGGGCCGATTGCCAAATGGATAAGAAGGCACGAAGATTCTAAATTTCAAATACAAATTTAATATTGTTAATATTTGATTTGTTTATACAACCCAGGGCTGATTGCCAAATTGGTAAGAGGCGGGAATATTCTCAATTTCAAATACAATTTTAATATTTTTAATATTTGATTTGTATTCGATTCGAACATCGCCTACTCGGCACTTTGTGAATATTCGGTGGTGGTCGATGCTCGACGAAGTGATGAATGCCTTTAAGACTAATTCATTAGTCTTATAGGCTAATGAATTAGGTAGTCTTATAGGCATATAGGTTATAGGTTAGTTGTAAACCTTTTAATGGCGTGTTATTTGTTTTTTGTTGTATGTGTGAATGCATATGTTGTACCCCACTCCTACTTGGGCCTTCAATGGCCTGTAGTATCCTCTAAATAAAAAAATTACTTACTAGGAAAGCATGTTGACTGAAGCTGTATTTACAAGGTTCTCTTCTGTACTCTCGTTTGCTTTTTTTATTCAGATTTGAAGAGTTCCTTGCGAAGAAATGGGTGTCCGAGAAGCGGTTTGGACTAGAGGGCTGCGAAGTCCTCATCCCTGCCATGAAGACGATCATCGATCGGTCAAGCGAGCTCGGCATCGAGAGCATTGTCATGGGAATGCCACACAGGTATGTCCTGTGGGCTGGCATATAAAAGGAAAAGTGAAGAATGTGACTTCCTTCTGAATACTCTGACTAGATGTGCACCTTGCTGAAAAGACCTCTTAAAGCTACTGTTTCTTTACCACAGTGCACTGTGGCCAAGTAGCACTCCCCGTGGTAGTGTCGCAGGTGTCGCTTTAGGAGGGTACTCATTCTGGACACATGCAGAAGTATTCTTTTCAAACTCTTTGTTTTTCATTGATTAGTGAAGAATCACCCATGCAACTTTCAACACAAGTCAGGCAAAAACAATGGAATGGGCTCTCGCTTGGTATAATAAAAAAAAAAGGCAGGGTGGCAGCCATTAAAAAAAAATTTCAACAAATATGGAAAATTTTTTGTTAAGCTTATTTGTTTAAAGCCTGGCCCATAAGAAACTCCTTTTTTATAAATGCTTTTTTTCTGCAGTCTGAAATTTTCTTACCACACTTCAAAGTTAAGTTTGTTGCTACCTACTGAGCTACTTCCTGTTTACTGGTGTTTGCTAACTTTAAGCTAAATCCTTTCCTTTAGTTATATGTGCAACTCAGGTGGTGACATGTATCGAGTATTTCCAAGCATCACGAAGAATGTTGCATCAGCCACTCCTCCACAATAATTATTGTTGGGCAGTGTGTGGCATTGCACATAAGTGAAATGCAACGCCCTCTTCTCTGCCTCGTGATGTGCAGGGGCCGTCTGAACGTACTTGCCAACGTCTGTCGAAAGCCGCTGGAACAGATCTTTACGCAGTTCAGTGGACTGGAACCAGCAGACGAGGTGAGCCTACCAGGCAGACTTGCTCACGTTACAGCGGCATCTTTTTGATGCAATTTGTACGAGAATAGAAAAATAAAAGGCATTATCCAAAAACTATATTAGTTAAAGCGGGCTTCAAAAGGTCCTAAATTATGCATGCATACTCAGTGAGAAACATGTTTCGACCCTGGGTGCAGTGCTATACCGCCAATATTAGTAATATTGCACTGCCCTTGGGTCAGCCCATTTTTTTTTAATTATTGAATGTTAGCTAGAGGTCTGGCTAGTGGTGGCTCTCTAGTCGTAATGACTCTGGCAGTCAGTATCACTCTTTTAAAATATCCGTCAAAACCCACTTCTGCTGTTTTAGTATCCAATTTCTCATGTAGAGAGAGAGAATTTAAAGAAAAAGTAAGTTCACACTTGCAATATTGACTTTAGCTGTGCAAGAGGGAAACAAGTGTGTAGATGGAGAAATTTTAGTTTTATTTTTTTCACTTAATTTTGCTTTGTCAAGTACTCTAGTGTATTGCAGGTATAGGCTAATTTATTTATTTATTCATACTGCTCGCCTTTTTCCAGGCTTTAGCAGGAGGGGTACAACATACATTTGAAACACAGTGCTGAGTTAAACAAAAAATCAACAGCGTCAGCAGTGCCCCGCAGCACTGCAGCACAAAAGATGCGCCAATTCCCCCCAAAGAAACACAAGCATGCAAAAGACAAAAAGAGCAATCATTATCAAAACAAATAAATCACGATCGGAATCACAAGACTGGAAAGAACAACTAGGCAAACACACAACAAGGTTCTGACAAAATCATCTTTTTGGTTCGTGATAAAAACCGTGACAGCGACACCCACTCGACCATGTGACAATGTGTTGCTCGACGGAAAGGAACAATGAGGAAAATACACAGCATGGTTCAGAACGAGATCGCCTATTTAATTCACGATAAAAACTGTTATAAAGAAATGCTCTCGACCACGTCAGCTGGTAAAGAATTCCACTCGTGGATAGTGCGTGGAAAGAAAGAATAATGAAACGCAGTGTTAGAAGTGGAAAAATGTTCTCACAAACCAACTGCGTAAACTCGCAAGTAGCGAAAGTATGCAGGCAAATTGGTTAGGAAGCATCATAATCTAAACCCAGAGACACGGAGAAATGATATAATGTCTTGACTGTTACTTTATTTCTTTGTGTTCTGAAGGTTTAGATTATGATGCATACATATGAGAAATAAACAAGAAAACAAGAAGCTCTAATTTATGATGCTATATATTTATTGCTCGACATCCTTGAGGGTTACATAATGGTCAAAAACACTAACTTGGAAGTCTTGCTTTCTAGAAAGCATGTGGTTTGAGGGCCAACTTTCAATTGTTGTGCGCTGGGTTCGTCATCATACTCATGTTTATTTTTCACTGAGCTCCTTACGAGCGTTGGACAAGGTGGAATAAATTCATAAAACAAGCAAAAAACCAGTTACAACCCTAAATATTCTTGTAAGCTAGTTGTTCGTGAATTATGCCAGTTAACAATTACATAGTCACAACCAGTTGGTCTAATATGGTTACTGCAGTTTGATAAATATGCAGAACAAGGGTATCCCAGATAGAATGCACGTTGTTGCTATACTCCGTTTCATACATAGCGTGCAACGCTGGGAAAGGTACTGAAGTAGTGCGCATGAAAAAACACAAAAAAATGTGTTACTCCGCGCGTTTCGTGGACGAGCGGTACAAGGCGCTGCTCTGGCGATACCGACGTCTCGGTGGCGGTAATTCAAATCCACTTAGGCGCAAAGTTTTTTTGTTTTTTTTACGTATTTTTTGTGCAAGATTGTGCGCATTGCGGAAGTGCATATTTCAATTCCTCTTTTCTTGTTGCTTTTTATTTATAAGGGTTAGACTAGGGGCTGGTGTTCCGCTTGAACCCCGCGCCGGCCTCGTCAAAACGGAAGAACGGTTGAGATCCAGGGCGTCTTTACTTAAAGCCGTTTATTTACATGGTAGCATGAAAATCAGAGAGTACCTTGAGAGTGCGGTGGACGGTCCTTTATATAACGAATACTGGGATTAGGGGACCGCACTACCATTGGTCAGACGGCTTGGCATTCCCTCGCGTGATGTGACTTCATGGAAGTTTCCTTCGGAGTCGGAATACTCGCCGGTGTATGGACGTCATCCAGACGGCAGTATCTCGCTGCTCTGGTGCCGGCGCCCCCATGAACCGGGAGTGATTCACAATAGACGCGTACACAACACACGGCACTCGAGATCAGGATCGAGTGTTGTTTTCTTTTCGAGGAAAGCAGGGGCCTCGGAATGCAGGCACGGGCATGTGCGTCGTCCACTTAGCCGACCAAGGTTAAGGTGCCTCAGGCAGACGGAGCCGACCAAGGTTACGGTCCCGCAGGCAGAAGAACCCAGACGCGTCGGAATGCAGCCACGGGCATCGTCCGCTTAGCCGACCAAGGTTAAGGTCCCGCAAGCAGACGGAGCCGTAGACACGATTCATCACCGACACGGTTCCTTCTTGAGGCTTGTTTCACTTTGAAGCCATAAGGCCGATTTTAACACCAGACATAACAGAAGGCAGTTCACAACACGGTCTGCGTGCTCGAAACTGTCATGTTGCGAGGTCTTCGCTTCGGGGACGCCACCTTGCCAGACACTCCGGTGTCGTTACTGACCGTCTCCAGGACTTCACGGACCGACGTCTCCGCGAAACGCGTTCTTGAACTCGCGTACACGTTGGCGATCACCTGCTTGCACTTTTTCGAGATCTTCGCAGAACGAATCTTCGAAAATATCCGAGCAGGAGAGGAAAGCCTTCTGCTACTTCTGCGTTAGACGCCATCTTCTCAAAACCGGCGAGGCAGGGGAAGCCGCACAACCCGAAAACCCGAAGCGGCTGCCGCACGGACGAAAACGGAAAACAATTTTGAGTAGTTTACATTATCTTTTCCTTTTTATTGAAAAAAATCGGTGTTCCGTCGAAATCATAACGCCACTATCAGTTACTAGCTCCGAAGATGCACATTTTTCGACTTTTTTTGTTTTGTTTGCAGGGGCAGCACTATTTTATGGGGCGAACGTAGGCGGTCGGCAGTGCAAACCGGTGCGCTAGCTTTGACTGCGTTGCACGCTATGTATGAAACGGAGTATACTTTTTACAGACATTCAAATGTCTTGTCAACATGGTCCGGCGTGTGAGAGATGTATATTATGACCGGAGGTAACCGTGCAACTTTGTTTAGCACTGGCATAAATAAGAGTTTGATCCCAGTGCAGCCCAAAGACGCCACTTTCTGCTGCTGCAGGGTTCTGGAGACGTCAAGTACCACCTGGGCATGAGCCACGAACGTCTGAACCGCGTGTCGAACCGAAACATCAAGCTAGCAGTCTGTGCCAACCCCTCTCATCTCGAAGGCGAGTGGCTTTTTCCATAGCCCATAGATTTTTGCCTCTGGCTTTTTCGTAGAAAGCATGTGTTGACGTCTTCTGTTGGGTCCAGGTGTGGATCCTGTGGTACAGGGGAAGACGCGTGCGGAGCAGTTTTACCTTGGAGACACGCAAGGCAAGAAGGTGGGCCCTTCCGTCTCTGCGTTTGGTGGCCTATTGGCCCCAGTGTGGACGAATATGTTCAAACTGGTCTAAAATATTGTCACGAATGACAGATGATGGGGTGGCAGAATAACTGGAGAAACTAAACGTTCAGTGCGGCAAACTTGTGCCCTAAACAATATAGAAGGTTAGCGTCACAGGCGTCGATGTCGACGAAACAGGAGGATCGAGCGCTGGGGTGAGACTGACTTCGGTTCACCACGCGGAGCTCCTTATGTACATGCGTGGGCTTCTGGAACAATCGGTGTAGAAGTTTCGGTGCGTTGAACATTTGAACCTCAAATAAGCAACAGAATTCTCAAATACACCAGAATGCGACATTTACAGAAATAACAAAAAGGTGCATCTGTTTCCAGGCATCGAACATTGGCCCTTTGCGTGGGAGCCAAGCACAATAACCATTCAGCCACGGGCGCGCTGACTACTTGGCTAGCTGCACGCGCGGCAATATCAGCAGTAGGCCTTGCCGTTATCATCTGTTTGTCTAAAATCACGTGTTCTGTAGAATTTAGTTTTGGACGATCTAAAAATCCTGAGACTGTGCAGTTTCACATGTATTTTTACTCCAGCTGATTATAGCTGATATTGCTGGGTGGTATCCTACAGTTTGCTTTCTAATGCGAAAGCATTATATGCCCCATTTTGCGAAAATCCGGCAGCGGCGTGACCGAGCGAGGATACCAAAAATGGCCGACGGTGTAAAGAGGAAAAGCACTTAAAAAATGCTGGGATTGACGTCGAATTTCTTAGGGAGGTTCCTGTAAACAAAGTAAATTAATGGCTTTGAAAATAAAATTTTTACATTTTGGTCTGGGTGGGTATCAAACCCAGGCCTCCAGGGTGCGAGACGAGCACACTTCCCTGACGCCACGGCGGTTCTACGGTTCTGGCTGACTAAAGATGTGCCTAGTGTGTGCGTCATTGCACACGTGACGTAGCAGCCATCTGGCTGACTGTCGAAAACATCAATCGAAAACATTTCATTGAAGGGACTATAATGCTTTCGCATTCCCACACGTAAGCAGTCTTAAAGGGAAGAGGTGCAACGATTTCCGGACTTCGGTCAAAAATTTGTGAAAGTTGCCCTCTGACACTTGTGAAGTAAAGAAAAAAAAACCAATTTCGTTTGCATGTCCTAGTTGTTGTGTAAAAAAAAAAAATTGACCGCATCTCCACGTGGTGAATGATGTTGATTAGGGCAAAGCTCTAGTGGTGCTTGTCTGCGTAGACGTTGAGCCGCAGCATGCCGAGCCTTTTGTTTGTTTTCATCCATGTCAGAGAATGTGTGGTATGGAACGTGGTTATATACGCATTTGAGCATTTGACCACAGCGCCCTCTCGTCTATAAACGTTGAGCCAATGCATGCAAAGTTTAACTCGATTATATAGGCATTTGACCGCAGCGCCCTCTCCTGTATAGACGTTGAGCGGCTACATGCTACGTTTCATCCATGACATCCCCAGCTCTTGAGTTACTACCACATCTCAGAGTCCCCTACTCGTCCCGTAGTCATGGCCGAGTGGTTAAGGCGATGGACTAGAAATCCATTGGGGCCTCCCCGCACAGGTTCAAATCCTGTCGACTGCATAAACATTTTTTTTCTTCCATTTTTTATCTTTTTTTTAATCTTTTTTTTTCCCCCTACACGAGCACGTGAGCACATGCTCGTAAGCACGTGAGCTCACGAGCACGAGCAGTGGACGGACCGGCGCCGGACATGGCTAGCCCCTAAGGAGCTTCGCCCCTAAAAAGATAAATATTAGCATTTCTAACTCCCTCAACTCGCTCCCAGTCTTCAGGCTCACACCTGGGGCCCTAATCTGGACACTTGGCGAAAAAGACGGCGAGAAATCTGGCGGCTGTGGTTGGCCTACGCCGCACTTGACCTTGGCGCCGACCAATCAGAGCCGCCGGATTTCTCGCCGACTTTTCGCCAAGGGTCCAGATTAGGGCTCCTGGTCGCACTCCTAGTGACTTAATTCGGGGTGCCGTGTAGGTTCCCAAGTGCTCTCTCAGAGGATGCTTCCTCTCCTTCTCTCTGCTGACATTAGCGGGCGTTATGCTGCAGCTTAGAGCCGAGCGAGGTAACTTATGCTTCTTGCCGTAGTTGCTTCGGCTGCCCCTGGCAACTGCAGGGGGGGGGAAGCTCGACTTTTGCTTTGACGAGTATGCAGCGGAATCGCGGCATTTTTTAATGAACGAGATGTTTTCTCTAAATAAAAATAAATCAAGGATATGTTTTCTCGATAAACAACGTCAAAATGACGAGATGCAAATTCTTTTAATCTTAAAATCGTTGCACCTTTAAGTGTTTCTGCCGAATTTTCTTTACTTGCGTATACTATAACGGTGCAGTGCTTTGGTGTGTCACTGCGTGGTATCAATCAAAAGTTTATACAGCAAAAACCTAATTAGTTTGGGCTTCACAGGACTGACAAAAATGTGAGAATGGCCCCAAAATATAACAAATGAAGAAAGAATACAATGGGAAAATGTTTCCTCCTTGAGAAACCTTTATTTTGTAAGAAACCGTGTCAAGGTTGCCTGCTTCTTCAATGAAATTTGTGCAGCAACAGGTTTCTGAGCTCAGTCATCTCAGTTTGCTGAGATTTTGTGCCAAGTTACGGTGAAATTTGTCATAAAAAGAAGATTGATGCAACACCAATGAAAAAAATCTATCATTCACAAAAAAAAAAGAAAAATTACAACTTTTTTTGCATATATGTAATGTTCAATAAGTGATGAACAAAGTAAGGTATGTAGCAATATTTAATATAGCAAGCCTCAGCATGAAAACGGGAATTTTAAAAGTGGCTTCATTTTTCTCTCATATGACTTTTTCTAAAATCAACTTTTTCTTGGTGAACAACTGAAAATTATTAAAAACAAAGTACCTTACTAAATTCTCCAGTAAATTTCACTCCAGAAAAACAACACTTCAGAAGTCTCAGTTCAAACTCTAAAAAATGATAGTTTTTCAAAAATGGAAAAGTGTTCAAAATGGCAAACTGAGAAAAATGTGTTTGAAAGTTCAAACAGTGTTCGGCTGAAAACAGTGCTTACTATATCATCTAAAACGCTCCAGGACCATAGGTCCTGGAGCGTTTTAGATGATATCGAACGTGTGCACGAAATGCACACGTCCAAAAGTTCGTCGTCTCCGGACTTCTCTGCTTTATGTACGGACTGCGCCGCGCTCTGCATCACTTTGCTGGCGGCCTTCGTAGCTGCGTCGTGCACTTTTGATGCTATCTTCTGGGAAGACTTCAGGCACATCGGTGGAGGTACATTCATGCCAGAAAAGACGTTTGGCAACTTGGTGAAACCAATGCCGCAGTCGCGCGCGGCTAGTCCGATACGCGCGGAAAGTTCATTTTGGCGAGTGTCGCCGATGTTCGACGAGTGCGGTGCGCTCGCCACCTCTCCACACGACGGGCACTCGACGATAAACCCGAGGAGCGCACCTTTGCCACTTTCCTTTAGCTCCAGGCAAGACCCGGCACACTCTGGGCACAGCAGAGCTCCTACCAAAGCCTTGGCACAAGAAACTTCGAGCAAGCGGTAGCCTTTGAGTTCGCCGCTGTCACGGCTGTCACCTAGGCCTAGCGGCTCTCCGGAGCACTCATCCCGTCGTAGCATTTCCATCTTGCGCTCAATCGCGGTCAGCTCATCTTCCTTTGGGGTGTCAGGAGTTGGAAGCGGCGACAGAAGCCTCGATTGTCCCGCGCAGTCCGAGTCTTCAGGCGGCGATGGGCCAGGAGACGGTGACGGGCTTGAAGACGGCATTGTTCCGACGACTCCGAGACGGCGGTGCAGCGATTTTGCGAGGTCGACCTCCTTCAATGCCTCTCGGTTTTCCACGCTTACGCTTCCGAGCACCAAACGTAAACGACTTCCTGCCATTCACCGCCGGCATCGTATCGATAAACTTGAAAACCGTAAAGTAAGCAAGGGCGCGCTACGCTGGTAGAAAACGAAACAACTGAACTCGGCAGGCGATCACGCGCGCGAGCGAGTGTCTTTTTAGTCACGTGGCTTGTCCGAGCGAATCGGAGCTCCGTATGCGTCGAGCTGCCCAATAGGAGCGCGTACAGCGTTTCATAGCTCTTTCCGAAGGATGTTTTCGCGGGGGTTCTCTCGCCTGAATGGACAGCGTTGAACAATAAGCCGGGGCGTAAACAAAAGAGAAAGAACTGCTCTTTCCAACGAGGGGGTCCCACGCCACGCTAGGCCTAGCCAACGAGCGGCTAGCGCGCTTTGAAATCGGCAAACGCGCGGGTGTGCTCGCGTTTCTGGCCAGCGCGCGCGGCCGCCGACGTATCGAAAATAATTTATTCCGGAGTAAATACTTTACGCACGAGAATAAAAGTTTGTGAGAGCATTCTTTATGAGTTGTAGATGATGATAAAACCGATTTTCAAAAACGCGTTTTTTTCGAAAAACTTGCGATTTCTAGGCCGTGCCTCCCCTTAAGTGCCCAAACAAACAATTCCTGAAACGGCAATGGCCTGGGACCTCTCTCAAGGTGTGACATGGTGGTTGCTTCCCACATTGGTTAAAACGTGCTTCTGATCAAGGTCCAGGACATCTCTGAAGTTCTCAGTATCGGCTGTCTAGCTGGCAACACAAGCTTATCAGATGCATCAAAGTCGGCACATCACTTGCTGATGTGGTGTTGAGACATCGAGACAAGAAGCGCAAACTCGGGTGTAAAACAACAGAACAGCATGATGATCATAGTGGCGCAGTATCTGACACTTCGTTTCAGTTGCTCATTAGTGCCACCTTTGTCTCGTTCATTTGCTGTAATCATGAAGCCCACTATGCTTCAAAACCCTTCATCACTAAACATTTACTGTATGAAGTGTGATTTTGCATTCATACATGAGCATTTTTGTTTGCCGGGAAGGGGCACTAACAGCTACCACTGTAAAAGAAAGACACAGTGTTGACAGTTCCTCAAAGTCAAATGATTTTGACACAAGCTTTCCAAAGTGAAATCAATTACCATAGATATGATAATATACAATAGCATATGTAAGTACACGAATACACAACATTGAACTCAATAACATGCATAGTTACATAATATTTAGTCAAAAGTAAAGTGCCAAAAACAAATCCTGCACCTCTACTCATCCTATGCAGCAAGGATCAGTAAGCAATAAGCAAGCCATTTCTATTGTGCGCTGCTCCTGTCACATTAGGACACATGCAGACTACAATTTTGCTATAGTAGACGTCAGCCTTTCCCGAAGACAGCAAGTGCTTGTTTCAGCGGCTATCCTCGTGTTAAAGCAAAAACACCAAAAGTGCCAGATGAAAAAATAGAGTTTTAAAGCAATGAAACTAATGCGCTTTACATTTATAGAATGTGTTCTACCTCTGCGTCAGTGTCACAACATGCTCTCTCCACATCAGTGTGGCAGCATGTTCTTTCTCTGCATCATGTAACAACATGTCCTTTCCCTGAGTCTGCGTCAATGCAACTTGTTCAATCTCTGCATCAATGCAAAAACATGTTTTATCTCTGTCAATGCGGTCAGAGCACGCCGATTGCTGCTGGTTGTGTCAGCTACGTTGGAATGCGGCTGTAGAGGGTCTGGCTTTCACCATGACGTCGCCAAGCCGTGCATGTGTGTTATGTTGGAGTACGAACGGGCTCTTAGGATTATGTTGCTCTTCCATTGGTTATTCCTTGAGGCAGTTTGTTGTGTTTTTCAGGTGATGAGCATTCTCCTGCACGGTGATGCCGCCTTCGCTGGCCAGGGCGTGGTCTACGAGACCTTCCACTTGAGCGACCTGCCCGACTATTCGACCCACGGGACCATCCACATTGTGGTCAACAACCAGGTGACTCTCCCTTTTTTGCCTGTCTTTCTTTTTTACATGGATCCTCATTTCGGAATACTCCGAGAGCAGTTCAGTTGAAAACAAGCTGCTTTTCAATTATTTGGCAGATGCAGAATGCCTAAAGAAATAAAAATATATATAGTACATTTTTTTATGTGAATGTATTTTTTTATTTTTATTAAAAAAGAAAAAAAAATGAGGCATATTTGAGAGGCATAGGATTTGGAAATTCAAAATAAGAAATTGGTTAGCCAATATTAGGAGGTAAGTCTTAAATGCAATACTGCACAACTGGCATTGGCAGCTCCTTGCTCCATTGCTTTGGCACAGCAAAAGTGCCTGCTTGGGGTATTCCTGCCTGACAAGTTTGGTCAGCGGGTGAAATGTATGTATATCTTAACCCTGGTCCTGACCGCGCCCATAGGCCATCGATCACCGGTGTTTGATAGTTTCCAAGCGCCGTCAAGAAATTAAATTCAGTGCAGAGAATTATTTTTCACAATCTCGTGGATAGCCAAAGAACTGTAGTTTCGGTTTCAACGTAGGTTTGAGCTTTTTCACAAGCTGGTGGGCTATCAAAACTAGTTCTGGGAACACTGGTTGCACGTTTCTAACATGGCTAATTTCTTGCATCAGTCTTCGTAACAAAGATGGCATTATTTACATATTTCAACTGCATTGTGGCATATTTTTTAGACCTCAGGAGTAGGCATGGGCAAATAGAGGATTTTGGGTCCGAATCGAATTCGAAGCGAATAGTGATTTTGGCCGAATAATTTTGAATCGAATAGTTTGAATAGTACAAGCAACAAATACCACAAGATATGTTTAAACTATAGTTTTATATTTGCCCTTATTTGGTGTTAGAAGTACTGTAATTGTAAATTTCAAGTGTATTGAGTTCGGGAGCACGGAATGGTCGGAAGCTTGCGCCAGTGGGCCAGAAATCCAAGCCAGAGTAAGTCAAACCCGTTTATATCGAACTCGCAAACAAACCTCTACCAGTTCGATATAGCGGGTAATTCGATATAAAAGTTTTAATGAATTTGACACTCAGAAATCCACTTTCTGCTGACATATTACACAGTGAAGTAGTCTTGCATCTTCTGCTGCTTTTTCTCCATTGCATCCGCGATAACGATATTTTTCTACGCTATCGACGGACTCTAAAATGCTAGCCGCTTCTATATTCGCGCATTAGCGCCGGAACTATGCCGAGAGCACGGAGTACGTCCGAGCAGGAGCACCTTCTCCTGCAGAGCGCCGTTTTGCTCTGCAAGTTGGCTTTCCTCTAAGACAAGTGGCTGCGTTGGGGGAACCAACTAGCAGAGCAAGCTGGCTTTTTATATTTGTTTATTTTTTTCGGGCGGCCGCGTCAATTGTTTGAAAGAAAAAATAATATTTTCTTTGCGGACAGAGCGGGGAGAGGAGCACGGAGCACCCTCTCCCGCTCCCTCCGCAAAAAATATCTTTTCTTTCAAACAATCAACGCAACCGCCTGGAAAAAAAAAAAAAAAAATCAGCAGAACCCATTTTTTGGGAATGATTATCTACGTTAATGCGAATAGCATCAAACGGTGCGGAGTTATGCGCGTTCGTCAGGTGGCCGGCACACTCTAGATACGCCAGCCCACTCTTGAGGCGATTCTAAATTTGTTGACACTTTCACAGCCCTGCGCACGATCTCCGCAGCCCAGCACGTGCGTTTGTGTCACTTAGGAAGGCGAGCAAAGCACGCGCCATACGCACAAACACTCAAAATGGTACCGACCAGACTTTCTGGCGTCTCAGCTAGTCTCAACCAACGGTACTCTAAACGGTTGTTTATATCTTTACCATAGGACGCGCTTTACAGCGCTGTCACAGCTACCGGTGCGCGCGCGTTCCATGCACGAGGGCTCATTCCGCTCTCGTGAGGGTGAGCACGGCCGCTACATCACCCTCTCCCGAGCGCGGGAGAGGGTGAGCTAGGGGCCGTGCTAAGCCTCACGAGAGCGGAATGGCCCTCGTGCATGGAGCGCGCGCGATGGTAAAGATATAAACAGGTGTTTAGAGTGCGTTGAATGACTGCCTTCATAGCTCTGTGGTTAGCGCGTCTGCCTGCTGATCAAAGGGTCAGCGGTTCGAATCCCGCCGGCGCCGGTCTTTTTTATTTATTTATCGACCCGCGGCGTAAGAGGTTAGATAGCCAGATAGATAGATAGATAGATAGATAGATAGATACATAGACGAAAAGTGCGTGAAGTATCCAAAGAATGCTATTCGCATTAAAAAAAGGCAGCCTGCTTTGCAGGCTGGTTTTCCCCAATGCGGCTGCTCGCGTTGGGGGAAAGCCAGCTTGCAGAGCAAAACTGCGCTCTTGGCAGTTCGATTTATCAGTAGCAGCTGCTATTTTTGATTCGATGTAACCATAGTTTTTGCCATATATTATCACTGTAACATTACTGTGCACAAAAATTGTTCGATATAAGGAATAATTCGATGTAAACGGGTTCGATATAGTCGGGTTTGACTGTATTAGAAAGGTAGAATAATTCTATATTGTCGAATACTTAAATTCGACTCGAAGCGAATGCTGAATGGAACAGAATTCGATTGGCTATTCGTAATAACCGAATATTTGCCCATCCCTACTCAAGAGCTCTGGAGCCACTTTAAATGATGTTATAGGCTTTGCTGTGCAACGATTTCAGGGCTTTGCTTAAATAATTGTGGAAGTTGATGCCTGACACTTCTGAAGTGAACTACAGAAAACAGATTTTGCCTGGATACCCTAGTTTTTATTTAAAAAAATGAAAAAGATCCAGGTTTTTGCCACCTCTCAACTCGTACATCGTCTTCCGCGTCACGTGCGCAGTGACGTCGATGGGGTAGGCGCGGGGTTCCGGTAAAGTTCTCTCTCTAGAGCCATCAGTGAGCAGCGAGAACTCATCCGCTCGTGACCGCGTAACCACGTGCTGGCGGGCGCAGCGCAAACAATATGGTGAACGGAGGAAAGTCTCATCCGGGTCCGGCCATACCCGTCCGGCTCTGTTCCCCTCCACCTCCGGCTTCTGGTGGCTGTTCGCGGTAGCAGATAGAGCTGACGGTTTTGTGGACCTAGGATAGATGGTGCCACTAAAACTTCGTATAATAAGGGTTTTGTTGATGATACCAGGTTTTTGACGCATTTATATTTATGTTGAAACGACAAGATTTATAGAAAAGTTACCTTTTATCAAGCATTTATTCGCACAACTTGCTATCTTTCTACAACACCCCCATGACGTCATGCCGCGTGTTTCTCATGGCCGCCGCTCGCGGCTGCAGGTTGGGGAATATTCTAATTTTCGCCTCGCTATTACGCGGCGAGAATCGCAACCTTTTGATGAAAGCAGGTGTGTTTTCTGTCCTTTGTGACAAGGTGAACAATGTCAAAAGTAGAAGATGCCAATTATTTCAACGTTAAAATCGTTGCACAGCTCCTTTAACTGATGGTTGTACGCCATGCATCGCAATACTTTCCAATGCTGTCCTAAGCCGGCATGCATGTTTTATGTTCTTAACAAGGCGGACAGGAATGTTAAATATGAAGGAACTGATTGAAGGTTATGACAAAACAAGGTAGGACACAAGAAAGCATTCTGCTGGGAATGTGAGGTGTACTATCTGTGTTTCACCGAAATAAGCATTCCTTCGTTGAAAAGCACACGTGTTACGGGGGCTAACTCTCCGAGGAACCAAAAATAGATCACGACAGTTACAGTACACTAACTTTCAGAAGTGATAGCGGTGGGTGTGGGGCAGATTTTGTATATTCATAATTTTTCTTTTATTTCTCGTTTAGTTTGACATAGCTCTAGAAGTTTCGGCATTCATATGCCTCCGTACGTAGTACATTGTATTTTCAAGAAATAAAGTTTTAAAATCTTTTTCGGAGATTATATTAACCTCTGTTTCTTTTGAAGGAACAACTAACTCCACTAACAACTAATGCTCCACACGCAAATTAGGAATATAAAGAGTTTGCACAGATCCTTTGAAAATTGCTATTTTTCTCGTGGTCAGGAAAGAATTAAGAGCAAAGCGTATTGAAGTGGGACCATTGCAACAAGAATTTTAAACTCTGAGAAAAGTATATAGGCCTTTGTAGTCATCTGCAGCAATGACGTGTTTCCACGGCTTCTGGAGTTGCGGGGTGCCCGAAGGAATGTTGCCGCCATCCTCGTTAGATGGCAGTGAAATTCAAGGTCGTTTTGCGCTCGGTTCTCTAACAGGTTGGCTTCTACCACGGATCCCAGGGTGGCGAGGTCGTCTCCCTACTGCACCGACGTGGCGAGGGTGGTGAATGCCCCCATCTTCCACGTCAACGCCGACGACCCGGAGGCCGTCGTCCATGTGTCGAACGTCGCGGCCGACTGGCGGAGCCGTTACGGGAAGGATTGCATCATCGACCTGGTGAGTGGGGCTCGTAGCGCCGGATTGACGTCTCCTAGATGATGAGGTTGCAGTGCTGGATTTTCTGTCAGTCACCGAAAGCTAGTGCGAGCATGGTGCCCTGAACACGTTTTCGGCCGGTGTGTTTAGCTTTCCATACCACCCGTGCGTCGAAAGCGGTCCCAAAGTGGCAGCAAACGACGACGCTGGAGCTGGCATCTGTCGTGTTGTTCGATGTCGCAATCCGTTGCGGAAGTTACAGCAAAAAAACTTGAAGGACGCTTAAAGGGACACTGACACCCCAAAGGTTGTATCTTTTTTGTTGACGATGACGATGCATGTTGTAGTCATAGACATGCAAAAACAAAATACAAATAACACAAAAAATATTTTCCACGTGCGCGCACCTTTTTATTTTTGGCGTTTTTCTCCCTTCTCACCTCCTCGCTTCTTTTTATTTGTGACGTAATTGACTACGAAATTTAGAAGCTTTGTAAGCTACGTTTCTATAATATTGAATAACGGCATTCGCAGATGTTTTTTAACGCAATTGCAAACGCTTTACGGCACTTTTTGAAGTGCCGAAAATCAGAGTCCAAAGTGATGTCGCCTCCTGGCTTTTTATTCTTTCTTGGAAAGCATGGCGGCGCTCGACACATGTAGCACTGAGGATGATCGGTGAGTCGGGGAATTGGTCAAAGTTCTCTTTTAATGCAAATAGCATTCTTTGGATACTTCACGCACTTTTCTTCTATCTATGTATCTATCTGGCTATCTAACCTCTTACGCCGTGGGTCGATAAATAAATAAAAAAGACCGGCGCCGGCTGGGATTCGAACCGTTGACCCTTTGATCAGCAGGCAGACGCGCTAACCACAGAGCTATGAAGGCAGTCATTCAACGCACTCTAAACGGTTGTTTATATCTTTACCATAGGACGCGCTTTGCAGCGCTGTCACAGCCACCGGTACGCGCGCGTTCCATGCACGAGGGCTCATTCCGCTCTCGTGAGGCTGAGCACGGCCGCTAGCTCACCCTCTCCACGCTCGGGAGAGGTGATGTAGCGGCGTGCTCACCCTCACGAGAGTGGAATGAGCCCTGTGCATGGAACGCGCGCGCACCGGTAGCTGTGACAGCGCTGTGAAGCACGTCTATGTGAAGATATAAACAACCGTTTAAAGTACCGTTGGTTGAGACTAGCTGAGACGCCAGAAAGTCTGGTTGGTACCATTTTGAGTGTTTGTGCGTATGGCGCGTGCTTTGCTCGCCTTCCTAAGTGACACAAACGCACGTGCTGGGCTGCGGAGATCGTGCGCAGGGCTGTGAAAGTGTCAACAAATTTAGAATCGCCTCAAGAGTGGGCTGGCGTATCTAGAGTGTGCCGGCCACCTGACGAACGCGCATAACTCCGCACCGTTTGATGCTATTCGCATTAACGTAGATAATCATTCCCAAAGGATGGGTTCTGCTGATTTTTTAGGTGCCCGACGACCTCTCACACTTCAAAAAGGAAATCGTCAAACGGTCAAAACATTTGGGTTTGGTGTCTGTCAACCGTAGTTTTGGTTGTGCAACAGCCAGCCGGTGCGACGTGGCCCCTCACATCGCTCACAAAAGTCCAGTGCGCGTTTTCTTCGACCTTACATTGTGTCAAAGAATTTGAGATTGCTGAAAGGGCCCTAAAAGAACTTCAAACTCGAAAGTGAAGCGTTGTCTGCCTCACAGCGATAGGCGGCACGCAGGGGAGAAGATCGGTTATTTGAGGGACACATGCAAACCACGACACTGACTTCGGGTCAGAACGGTTCGGAGGAGGGAGAGAAACTTGAGTTGCCGGACAATTCAGTCTTTGACGTTTTTGCACTGGCGCAGTTCGCGTGGAAAATTCAAATTTGGCTTTTGGAAAACAATTTTTTTTTTTTACTTTACAAATGCAGAGCTTCCAAGTTTCGAATTTTGAAGGTAAAGTCCAGACATTTCAGATAATAATTAAAAAAAAATTATTTTGACCTGTCAGTGCCCTTTTAAGCTTCGCCTTTAAGAGTGGAATGCGATAGTGTTATCGGGCCCCGTTCGCATCGTCTTCTCATTAGCTTCTCATGCTCTTCCTGCCAGTGAGCAGGAAGTGCGGAGGACATCGCCTAGTCAGTAGTGATCTGGTTCGCAACCGAAGTCGTGGGTTTTAATCCCGCCTAAAATTCTTCAAATTTTTCTTTAAAAGCAAATGAATTACTTTCTAAACTGAAATGATTTGGGACATGCTGCAACCTTTTAATTCGCATTACATGTCATGTTTGTTAATCACTTTCATTCCCCGCGCGAGTCGTGTGGCGGTGACGTATGACCCTATCGACCAATTAGGAGTTTGCCGTCACAACATCACCGACGCCGAAGCCTGCACTTTCTGCAACATTGAGCTCCTTGACGCTGTCAAATGACATCATGTGGGTGGTGTGCTGAGGCAGACTTCAAATTCCACGGATGGCGCTGGTGACAGGGACAATGGACTTTACTGTGTTTTGCTCGTCAAGTGATGAAGATGACAGCGATGCCTCTCTTGATTTGAATCTGCTCTTTCAAAGAAATTATTTTAATGTTTAGAACTTTTCACCGTATAATGAGTTACGAATAATAATGTCCCATAAAATTAATTACCTTGCAAAAAAGATGTTCTTGATTATATTTCTCGTGTATTTACTATGCATTATTTTAAAACTTAGAGTGATAAATAAATTAAATCATTTTGATGTGATATTTGCTAGAAAGATTGAACCATTAAGGGGTTAAATTACGTTCATAGTTCTGGAATATTAAAAATTTTAGAAATTCATACTACTGAATTATGTCTACATTAAAACCATAGAAAATCAAAGGGGATCCAAAGGATTTGTTAACCTGACGTTCGCAATAATGAGATTTGACAATAATAATGTAGGAAGTGACGGGTGAGGGTCATACTGGCGCGTGGTCGTGTAATCACTACCCGTAGACCTGCCATGACCAGGACACAAAATTTGGGAGAACCTATGAAATGGGGTTGACTGAGGGGTTAGGGAAGGGACAGTATTTGATTTTATGCGGTAGCCAACTTTGGATTGAAGCTGATACTGCAATGGCTGCCTGGTATGGAAAGACGGAAATGTACAGCATGTCCGCTGATTCCTTTTTCAAATTTGCTCACTTATTATGAATACACTGGGTGAGAGACAAATGTGGTTCAGAAAATAAGATGGAGCAAAGAAAATCTTTATTGGAGCATTAAATTTTTAAAGCTTTTTATTAATTATTAACCCTTTAGAAGTGATATTACTCAATAATTAATTAGTAATTACTAAAATGATTTCATTATTGCTAATTAATAAATACTTAGTGATTGCCTTGGCAGCAAAGTGTAGCGGTCTGCAACAAAATAAACTCTGAATTTAATTATTTTTTAAATTATCACAAAATTTCTCTTCGCTGTGTCTGCGGGAGCCACCCGATTTCCTTTGCTGAAAACAACAGACACAAATACCTTGAAAAAGTGCAAACGGAAATGGGAAATCGTGATCACTTCGCTTTAGCCACCATTTCGTTATAATGCTACTTCGTTTTAAGCGGGCACGACAGTGCCGTGTCCACAGTTTAATACACAACAAATACAATGAACTTGCCCGGTACAGGGTGTCCATAATAAAAGAGTAAAGTTGTTAAAAGACTTTGTGGACGCCACGTATAATTGAGCTCCTCAATTTCTGTAACCACTATTTAGAGTGACTCATGGGGCACCAAAGGGCGCTGGGAGTTCGCGCTGTGATTTTGTGTGACGGACATTGAAGAAGAAGGGGGCTTGATTTGCGTCATTGCAGGTGTGCTACCGTCGCAATGGCCACAACGAGGTGGACGAACCCATGTTCACCCAGCCGCTCATGTACACCAAGATTCGCAAGCAGGCTACGGCCCTTGACATCTACGCACGCAAGCTGCTGGACGAAGGCGTCGTCACCGAGAAGGAGATCGAGGTGCGTCTTCCCACCTCCGACAGGGGGTGCCCATTCTGTCAGTTGCGATCGGGGTAACAGACCTTTAACGCGGAATGTGTATATGCTCATCTCGATCACAAAACGTCCCAGCATCAAATTCCGGTGTTACGTTCTAGTGCTACATTTTACACATGGGGCCGATGGGACCATTGCCCATGTAGCTCGTAGCCCATGGAGCCCACAAGGACATTGTGATGTCACGGTGTTGCGTGATTGTGACATCATGTGATGCTATGACATTGCTTGACTTTAAAGGGGCATGACTTCCAGACATCATGCAGCTTGTTTGCAACACACTTGTGCATCTCCGAACTGTGTATCGTAATCGTAATTTTCCCCAAATGTTTTAGAGAGTTCCCCTTTGGTTTTAGTCGTTTTGAATGCATGCACATTGGGAGCTAAGGTTTAAAAATTCTTGCTTCAAAGGGTTAGTGGTTCAAAGCAGGTCCCTCTGTCCCGGTAAGCCCATTCTTGGAATTGTGAGCCTTCTTACTCTATCCTCTGCTCTTCGTTTCCATATTTCCCTTTGCACGCCTTAGAGGTGTCGCCGCTTTTTGTCTCGATGTGGAGAGCCGAATCCAGTTCTACATGTCCAAAACTCCGCTCCTTTGTTTCTGGTCTCTTTTCGCAAGATGGCACACTTATACCCACGTTTGTTTGTATTTTTTTCTGGAAGGCCCGGAGCTATGTCATCCTGCTAATTTCGTATGTCATCTGGTATATTTCGATCATATTCTTCGCTAGTACGAACTAAGCTGGAATTTTCCTCTTGTCTGGAATAGATTGTACGTACGTGTCAACATAAAATAGAAAATGTTCGAAAGTGTGTCTTTCATATTTTTTACAATCGTTATGTTGGTTACTCATTTTACTAGGAATGTCAGACTTAGAAAAGTGCAGTTACACTATGACTTCTAAACGTTGTGGCTGAGGTTTTTTTTGTCTTTTTTAAGCGTTTACATGGGATACCTAATTGATTTTCCATAATCTGACATCTATCAACATTCATGTTCCGAGGCAAGCTTTGCGAACCTCTCCGACATTTGTGGTGCATCAATTCATCCAAACTAGCCCCATGTCTCGCATTCAACACTCACATAATAACCTTTGTGTTGCAGAGTTTGATATTTTTGACCTAAGTTTTGTTGCATTTAAGTCGTTATTTACCACCGCCTAATACACCTGCTGTGCTTCATTACCGAGGCTTTGGCTGTTCATGAACACATAAAATAAGTGAATGATTGAATGAATGAATGAATGAAGCTGTGAGTGATTACCATTTAGAATGAACAAGGACTACTTGTAAAGTTAAAATTGTTGTGTCTCAGCCAACCAGCTTTTTTGTTTCTTTGTGTGATACAGTAGAACCTCGTTGATACGTTCCCAGTTCATACGTTCACGAGTGAGGGTATGGAAAATCTCCCATAGAAGTTGCGATACAGTAGAACCTTGTTGATACGTTCCCGGTTCATACATTCACGAGTGAGGGTACGGAAAATGTCCCATAGAATTGCGCTGTTTCTTTTTCTGGTTCATACGTTCCCGGATAACACGATTTCCCAAAAAGTACGCTCAACATTCTGCCAGGTGTTGATTGGATTATGTTTTTTGGCAATCAGCGTTGCACTCACATATTTGGAGCTCCGAAAGTGTGGTCTAGACGAACGAGCGCCGAGCAGCCGTCCTCAGAAGCATACAACTGACACAGTGCGCGCATTCGGAGCCGTCCGGGTGCACAAGGGCGTTTTGATTGGAATTACAGAACACACAGCTCGGTTTTACTGTCTTAGCTCATTATTCGATTACCGTAGTCAAAAAATCTTTCCCATGAAATACTAATAACAAAGGATTCCAAGTACATACTTTACGCAATTCGATTGTATTTCCGGCAGCTTAGGCGAGAACCTTGGCACTCTTCGCAGGCGTTCTCGGCTGTTGGCGGTTAGCGTCCGCACCGCTTCGTCGGCGTATCTAACTGCTTGTAACAACAGTGCGTCCATCTGATGCTGTCTTTCATTTTCCTCTCGTCAAGTGCTACCGCTGGCGAAAGTGGCACGAATGCTGTTGTAACGAGCAACCAAAGCAGCAGCATAAAAATCTAAACCCAAAAACGGCTGTCTACCGATTGAGCTTCGCCTGTGAGAGCGCATGTTCACTTCAGTTGTCAACACCGGAGCAGTATGTTCGCTTGTGGCTTTTCAAGTGTTTCCAAAGTAGACACGTGATTATGGGTCACTCTCGGTAACTCCAGCAAGCACTTAGGGGCATTGTTCGGAAGGTTGAAAGCACCGATTGCAAGAGTGCACAAGAGTAACTCTAGACTAGGACGTACAAGGGAGTAGTAGCGGTAGTAATAAATGAATGAATCTGGCATATTTTTGTTTCTTCCTTTGCGTTGGCTTAGTTCTGGTTGCCTCGTCAAGTTTCGCCAACGCTTCGGCAGCTTTGGCTTTGCGTTCTGCCCCAGGCCCGCGCCATCCCATTTCACTATACTTCCTGTGCTGTATAATCTCGTTTCCTTCTGTGATCTCATTGCAGAACTGCTTGTTTTTGCTTGTTTTTGAACTACTGCTTGTTTTTTGTGTGTGTGTGCATAAAAATAGTAAGTTCGGATTGTACATTTTCCCTGGTAATACATTTTTTTTTCTGCGGTTTCTTCAAAACGTATCAATGAGGTTCTATTGTACACATTTTTTTCTGTTACTTGGGTGCTTTAGGTATACAACTTTTGCAACGAATGTGCCGTCAAAAGGTGCTCTGCGTTTGGGCTTCCCAAACTTTTGTTTGGCATATTTTTTGGTTGATTGAGAGCGACGCAGCGGTTTGTTTCTGAGAGGCGCTTCAAGTCCGGTTTTCGAGCAATGCTTTCTCTGCAGGACGAGAAAGAGAGGTACGACGGCATCCTGTCCGAAGCGTACAAGAATGCTGAGAAGGAGGGAAAATCCTACAACCGGGACTGGCTCGACTCTCCATGGAGCGGTGAGTGCAAGCTTCACGGCGCTAGCCGGGTTGTCGGGGGTTGGGTCGTGCCTGTGCGCCAGGTTGTTTCTCTGTTTCCACTAATGAAGTGCTTTACACGGTCCGTGATGGTGTACGCAGTCCCATCTACATTTCAACCACCGTAAAACGAGCTGGAAAAATTAATCCCTCCACTTAGCGGGATTAAATTTTTGTCCACGGTGGATAATTATTTTGCGAAATTCGGGGCCAAATCTTGCGAGGTAAAATATATGTACGGCCGACTGTACAGATCTTTGGCAAGCGTGCTGCTCAGCTGCTGGCGCTTCGAAAATAATTTATTTTGGAGTAAAGGAATGAAACTTTGGACACTTCCTTCGAGAGTTCTGTGAGCTATTAGAATTATACATTTTTTTTTAATGAGGTCACGTTTCTACAGGGTGTATCTAAGCGTTATTTGGGTGTAAAAAAATATTGTATCTAAGCCAATGAACGGAGTGCAATTAAATTTTTTGCAAAGGTATCTTTATGTGCTGCATTTATTATACACCAACTCATCTCTGTGACGTCACGGCGCGGTGGTGGCGCGCCGGTCGCACTTCCGGTCTGGGGCTGTGGGCAGAAGTCCCCATGCCAGACGTGTATTCCTGCGTTGTTTTGAAAGGAATCAGACAAAAACCTGCCTTATCGTCAAAACGCCGCGACTGGGGCCGTACCAAAAGTGTCGAGAAAGGTTTGAAGGTCAGTTTTCACGTGCTCGGTTCGTCCGAGAATCTGGATATGTGCCGTGAAAAGGGAAAAGCAGACGCCGTCGGACAACGATTGTTGGGCGGGAAGCACTTTGGGTTGAATTCACGGATACTTGTGGTCATCAGATTTATTTGTTTTGTTCCAACATGAACGCCAGAAAACCGTCAAGTTATGCGGACCACCTGCGGACTACGTTCCGTGCGTCTTCAAGTTCAAACGGCCGCCTGATCGTTCAAACTGTCGTCTGCTCTTTCAAACGTTTCTGCTTGTCGTCTGCTCTCTTAGACGACGCCGGCCCGTAGACCAAAAGTTGGCCCGGTCCTTGCGACAAGAAGTAAGTGCAGGCCTCAAAAGACTTAAATTTAAAGGTTGGTAAGCAGGCTCGTCGTAAACAGTAGATACAAGGAGATGTTGATTATTGTTACCAGCGGCCATCACCGACTTGTTATGCCTGATTCACTTGGTCCGATTCTGCTTGCGATTTTCAGTATTGACGTCGACCATCTCAGCTACGTTTCACGCTTTTGCAGACCGAGCGACGTCGCGACTGAAAATTGCGAGCAAATCTCATCAGGTGAATCAGGCTTTAGCGTACATTCTGCGGCGTCCACGCGGAATGAATCGCCGCATGTCAGATTATTCACGCGAAGTTTTGCGGTGTAACGAGCCTCGTTAATTTCGCTGACGCCGCTCATGTAGTCAGACATTGCCAGGAAGACGTAGAATCAACAATTCGAATGCGAAAAAGGGCAGGGGGACTCACACTGACGCCGATAACATCGCATTTCAATGGTTTGTTTATGGGCGACGGCGAGCTTGTTGCCCACACCCCCATCGCGCATGCGCGGCGCCGGTGGCGTCCGCTAGGGGCGCTCCGGGCGCTCCGGTTTGTTTGTAAACATGAGTTGGTGTATACAGTGCAATCCGCTTACAGCTATACCAAAAATAACGATGTACCGCTTATAACAATCATTTTCTAGTGTTTTCGAGACTAGAAGCAATCAGTTTCTAGTCCAGATACGACAATGATCGGTTATAATGATTGCATTTTTTGGGTTTTCCCATTATCATTATAAAAGCGGCTTGTACTGTACTGAAAATGTCTCCTGTGCAGGTTTCTGAGACAAGAAATTCAGGCCAGAAAAAATTTTGTTATTTCTATGCATGGGGAAGAAGAGCAGAAACAAGCCATCGTTAAATAATCAGATTTTCTTACTGGTCACTCAATTTTTATGAAATTTAGGCCGGTGTCCTCACTTACTATCCCTAGTTTGCACTATACAACCTTTCGCCTTCATAGGACAATTTTATGTGGAGCTACAAGAAGAGGTGTCTGCTCTGGTAGACCACACTGTTTGTTAGAGAAAGCTATCATATCAAATTGTTGCACAATATATAGCCCATCTAAGCTTGAGCCATCAACCAGAGCATATGGATGGAGGGGAGGGGGCTATCTATTTTTGATGCTGAAAACTTGATCGCCGCATAGCGCATTTTCCTCTTCACTGGGGCTCACTTTCGCTTTGAGGTTGAAAATCCAGGCTCCGTTGGTAAAGCCATCCGGGCGGAGAAGCGATGGGCCAGGTAGCGGCAGCTGCGATCACAGCGACGGGTCGGAAGGCGAGGGCTATGCGACAGCCTGCGCAGCTTGAGGTTGGTCCGTGCGACAGCACCGCCGACCTGCTGCGCAGCTTTGCCCAGCGATCGCCGAGAGATCCAGTGGCTTCCACATCGAGTATCGTTTCATTGCCAGCTTGTTGATATCGATCGCAAAACAAGCGAGGACTCTGATGCGCTTTCGATACACGGACTTACAGCAGTGGCGTGCGTGGCAGGCGCGAGTCGGTAAACAAAGCGGAACAAACCCCTTGTGGCTCACCAGCAAGCCAATCCCCTTTGTAGTTCCCGGTTTTCTGGCCAATCAGAATGAGCGTGAGAGTTTTGTGCATGTGAAAGATGGATTTCAATGGGGTTCTCACCTGTGCGCCGTTTACTCTCCCGAACAAAGGAACTTGCCATATCGGGATCACGAGAAATGCCCTTTACAACGATGATATGATGATAGTTCTAGGCCTCACTGGCGCAGAGCTACGGCAGGCTTGGAAATGGTAAACCTGATGTCTCCGAAACATCTGACTTTGGTTGTCGATGGCTCATCGAAAATGTGTTATTTCTTTGTAGATATTGCAGATATTGCTATAAAACTTTAGCATAAAGTGCGTTATTAGTAGCTGAACCTCAACAAATAAAATTGGAAAAGCCATTTTTGCCTAAAAATTGTGATTCCACACTTGTGTCCCTTAGCACTGCTATTCAATGATGGCATCACATTGAACCAGTAATGGAAGTGCTGCAACATTTGTGCTAAAGTGCGCTATGAACATAAATCTGCTACGTATCGTGCCAAATGTAATTTTGCCAAGTGTTGTGCCCCACGAGCACCGAGATATGCTTAAACAAAACAGAAGATAAATAGTAATGACAGTGCAATCTGGTTGATACATTCCCAGGTTCTACATTTCCCCGGCTTTTTGAATTCAGAAGCGCCAGTCTCCACCAAGCTCCCATATGAATGCATGTATTAATTTCCTGCTTAGTGCATTTGCTTTCTCGGTTCTAACGTCCAAAAGCCGCCGACATAGCGCCAGCGGCGCCGTCCAATTCATACGAAGGACCGATCCGTGGCCGGATTGATCAGGTGACGACACATCTGTGGATCGTCCAAGCCTCCCAAGCGCATTCCCACACGGAGGAGTAGAAGAGCAGACGGCGGCGAGGATCACTGAATCCACTTTTCGACTGCACAGTGCTGCAAGGGGCCAACAGCGCACATTGGCACCGTCACCGAAGAGCGAATGCAACATTGCTCACTACGGCCACGGTGCTATCGCACAGCGACAAAAAAGATTAGTGCTCTTCTATTACGTACTGATCGAGGCAGAACACCACCAGGAGAGGCTTAGCGCAAGCTCCACTAGATTTACTAACCCAAGTCACAACACAAGTGTGGTCCTGCTTGAGGAGATCGGCGTAGAAGTAACGGAGTCCTGGACTTCCGGAGGGACGTTTGCCGATGTCCTCGTATCCGCACACTCGCACACGACACTTCAGTACACCACAGGCGCAAAAGGGTCTTCCCCAACCTCGTTGTATCTTGGTCTTGCTGGATGAAAGGCTGGAGGGATGTGCAGGAAAAGGTTGCGGCATCTTATTCTGCGTTTTGCCTTACGTCTGTCCGCAGTAGATGCTAAGAGTTATTGATAGCCAATTCAAGGCCGTGTGACCGTTACGTGATCTTGGAGAGGGGGCGCAGTTACACGCGGAGGGCGTATCACATGCTACGTTCACAGAGCTGGGTTGGTTGGGATGGCTGCAGTGTCCGCTGCCGTAAGGTGAAGCAGAACATAGATGAGTTTTGACAGAAACCTCTTGACACGGACCCGGAGAAGTACCGGAACTTGCAGCGCGTCAGCTGGGTACAGCTCCTGCCACTCCCTCACACATGGAACCAAGAATCGTGCAACAGAATGAACCAGCGAACTAACAAAATGCAACAGTGCGCCATCTTTGTTTTCGCTCGCCCTCGTCAAAAAAAAAGAAAAAAGAAAAAAATAAGCTCAAGGTACATTGAAGCACTTCTTACGAGTTGCGAATGCATGCAAGCCGCTTGTCCGCTCTCTTGTCGTCTGCTGCATACTTTCGTCGCCGGTCAGCGCGCATTCTCCCCTGGGCACGCTGACTTTGGACGCTCCGTGTAAGCGGCGCGCTGATGGGCACGCAGCACCATGTGGTGAGCGGTCGTGGAAACTGACGAGCGCAGCGGCCAGTGGGAGCCCCATCGAGGCGCGCCAGCCAACGGAACCGAAGGATCGGGGAAACTGGGTGCCGTTTTCGCGCTTCAAACTGATGACGTCAGCTCACTCCATGGGATAGTTAATGCTTTTCGCATTAAAAAGTGCTGTTGCCAGACAAAACACTCTTTAAGTCAATCCCACTTCGAAAATGCGCGAGTGAAAAGGGCGGTCCAAAAAAGCTTACAGCCTTTCCCTCGGATTTTTGGTGGGGGATTCACTTGAAAAGCATTTCACCTGGAAACAACATTTTGTGTTTTTAAATGAGCAACGTAAAGATGGTGCATCATTGTGTTCTGTTCTGTATTACCATTTTGTTTGTTGGTTCATTTTGTTGTGCAGTTCTTGCTTCCACACATGAGGGAGCATCTGGATTAGCACAGTGGGCTTGGAAATTATGCTCAGTAGTATTGCAGGTTGATCTTTTGTCTTTGATGGTAGGTCGACCTCTAATGTTAAAGAGCTGTGCTCGAGAGAGTAAAAAAAGTGTGAACCTAAACTTGAATAAATATGATATGTGTAAGGGGAACACTTCAGTTGTCGGAACTGAAGTGTTGCACTATGATTATAATGCAATTGAATGCAAAGTTGCAAGCGAGCGGGACAAGAATGACGAAAATAATCCCTGGAGAAGGGGAACAAGAGGGACAAAGGACGAACACAAATCTCCGAACACAGCCAGGTGACTGGTGCGCGACCGAAAGAATCCGCCTGGTCCCACTGGAAATGTAGAGGTCCCAAGTTCGATATCCGGGCCAGGCGGATTTTTCGGTCGCGCATCAGTCACCTAGCTGTGTTTGGAGATTTGTGTTTGTCCTTTGTCCCTCTTGTTCCCCTTCTCCAGGGATTATTTTCGTCAGTGTTGCACTATGATTAATTTTTTTAGACATTTTTTTTTACTTACTTTATTCTGAACAGAATCTACTCTGAACTGAAAGTTGCGTGTTCATCTTGTGTTCCCTTTATAACCACTTCCTCGTATTCTTATTACAAAAGTTAATAAGTAATATTCTTCAGTATCAATCAGGACTCCTTTCTCATTATCAAAGATGGACTCATTTAGTGGTGCAATCATGGCTTCATTTTAAGTGATGTGCCAACATATGTTGACATCTGGTATATGAGTGTTAGTCACTGCTTCAAACCAACAATTTGCCTGTTACAAAACCTGCTACAAAAAGGCTCAAGTCACACCTAAGCACTTCTTTTGAGTTGTGAATGCGAAGGCATGCACGTCACTCTCCCAGCTCCCTTATTTTGTCTGGGCGGCGTATTTGCGTCGATGGCAGAGTACGCCCTCTCCTCACCGCTCTGATTTTGGACGCTTCATGTTACCGGTGCGCTGACGGGCACGCGTGGCCATGGGGTGGCGGTCGTTTGAAACTGACGCGCAGTGGCCAGTGGGAGCCTCGTTCCTTGAAACTACAACACGCGCCAGCCATTGGGACTGAAGCCGAAATCCATCAGCTCCACTCTGCTCCTTTGGGATCGGGAAACAAGGTGCCGTTTGGCTAGGCTTTTCGCATGGTTTCATAGGTGGGAGCTGGCTTCATCTGGAGAAAGAGTTAGGTGCCGCTTGGCACGGCTTCAAAAGCTGATGACGTCGGCTCGCTCCATGGGACAGTTAATGCTTTCTCATTAAGAGTCAGACACTGCTTCCATGCACTGTGGAGCCAAAACTTGAAAGCTTCTTTGAGATGGGCACCCCGCGGAGGCAGGAGATCCGAGCTACCATCCGTAAGTGTGAAGCGCCTCCCTACGGTCTGATTCTGCTTTTCGCCGATGGGCTGTTACGGGCTCTTCCCTCTGCCGAAATTGATGTTTGCTGCTGACGTCGTAGTTGGAGTAGGACGGTGTAGGGGCGTCCATCGTCGATGTTGCCGACCGCTTGAAAAGAGAATGTCCGCCGCTCTCGGGGATTCGCTCCCGGGTCTGCCGCGTGTGAAGCAGGCGCATTACCTCAGAGTTATGCCACTAGCATTGACAATCCGTTTTACATACGGTATTTATGGAACAAACATGCGCGTAGAAGTCTCGTGTTGTGCCCAGCCAGTACGGCCCCAGCTGCTGCGAGCATCACGACAGAAAATTCTTCATCATCCTCGATCTTAAATTTGATCGCAGCTCAATTGTTGAAATGAAAAGCTCGGCTGGGTGGTGCACACCACCGCCCCGATTAGAAGGGTTTGGCCATATCCATCCATCCAATACCACCTATACTTCGTCACCCTACGATGGACTAAAGGCAGAAGCTACAAACCACCAGATCCAATCACGAGCCACACAGAAATTGCCTGGTATTTCGCTTCGATGAACGTTACTGAGTGAGTCAATCACATTTTACATTGCAAAGAAAGCCACTACATACAGGCTGTTTGCAGCGTCGAAGTAGAAATGACTCAGCGCATTCTGATCAGGAGCATTATTCGTCCACCCCTAATCAATGCTAGACATGTCATAGTCTAGCGTGGAATGTGATTGGACCTAGAGGCCCGTAGCTTTGGCCTTTAGTCCATCGTAGGATGGGCGAGGATATAGAAGACGGTCCTGCACATTACGTCGTCGTTTGCGAATCCCTGAGTTGCCCCAAGCGCGCTCTGAATCTCGACGAGGGTACAGCGCAAAGTGGCAGACATGGGCTGCTTGGTGTCGCTGCGTGCTGGCATCGGGCTTGTCACGAGGCGCAGGAAGATGTGCCGGCAACGACGCCACGCGTCTCGCTGTTCATCGTTGGGAGAACTGCAAGGTAGCGTGCTCGTAACAACGGAGACGATCGAGACTTTTCCCACAAAGCCCCACGGTGCATGAACGCGACACGGACGCCCAACGACCCCGCTGTGACTTGATGTAGCTGTCACTGTGACTGTACCGTGGGTCGATGTGGAACTGCTTGTTTTTTCTTCCTGCGCAATGAGTGACGTTTTCTTTCCTCGAATATATCTCCTGAAACCTGCATTTACGAAATTTGAGCACAACATACGCACAACCTTAAAGCACTCCTTCGTAAAAACTTTCGTTGCACTCCGTTCATTGACTTATTCATACATTCTTTTTTACGCCCGAATAGCGCTCGGGAACACCGTGTAAATAGTGCTCCTGTTGGAGGACACGAGTGTAAGGAAATGGCTGCCCCAGGGTTCTTCGGGGGACCGGGACCCGATCAAGTGCGACCCGACGGGGCGTCTCGGAGGAGATCCTGCGGCACATAGGGGTTGCCTTTCATCCCCTCCGCCGGGCAACTTCAAGATCCACCCGGGCCTGAAGCGCATCCTCCAAGTCCCGCATGGAGATGGTGGAGCAGAAGCAGGTGGACTGGGCCCTCGGGGAGGGCCATGGCCTTCGGCTCCCTGCTCGCGGAGGGCGTCCACGTGCGACTGAGCGGCCAGGACGTCGAGAGGGCACCTTCAGGTAACACCGACTACTGCACCCTGTTTTTAAAGCGTAGGTTTGCACGATTAGTGTAATTTTCTAACGGTAGTTTCGAATGATACGCTGTTCGATATTCTCTTCGAGGTAAGCTGCGACTTTCCCGCTTTTCGAAGTGTAGATTGCGGTGGGTGAGCCCCATTGATCTTGCTTCTTACCGAGCACCGGCACACCTTTGGGAAAGCTTACCCGCGGAGCTTGGCTTCGCCATGAGCGCATCCTCGCACTTGGGAGGAAAGCCGACTTTCAAACCAGGATGGTGCATGGGGGCACCTGGTGTATTTAAAGTATGGAAACTAACTTCTTGAACCTACTTTATGGTAATGTAAGTACCAACACCTACATTGATATAAAATTAAAAAAAAATTTATCCGTGGCTAATATGTGGGAGTCTACGAGGGTGTCTGAGCAACCGGGAAAACCGGGAGTTGTCAGGGAAATTTTAATTACCTGGAAAAATTCGGGAATTGTCAGGGATATCGTCAAAAAGCGAGATCAGTCAGGGAAAATGAGCCGGAAAATGAACCTGGGCAAAGGCTTGAGAATTTGGGGGCGTAAAAATAGGCAATAAATTCTGCTTAGAACGGAGAGCGCGGGCTCTGCTCACTCGGTGTAGAGTGTACTACGCGATGCAAAGGAAACAGCCGACAAATCGAGTCCAAGCCTTAGATTGGATTGGATTGAGGGCGCGACGCCAGGCTAGATCCAGTTAGAGCTACTAGATTTAGAAACAAATAGGAAAAGCCGCAGACCCCAATCCAATCCAAGCCTTAAGCCAAAAGTATCCGAAAGTGTGCATCTGCCGGCCATGCTGCCATTCGGTTATGAACGTGTGTGGTTGAGCGTCGTGTTTTCATTGTGTTTCCGGAAGTGGCCTCTTCACTGACGATGTCGGCGGCAAGAAAGTGCTCGCTTAATCCAGACTAGGCTGAACCCAAATATTTCGGAATATGCAAGTTGGATTAAGCCCATGCAAAGTGATCCTCACAGTGCTCAATGCTTACTGCCTTGTGTTGTAATGGCCACCTCTACAGTGGTCAGGGAATTTCACCTGAAATTGTCAGGGAAAACCTGGAAAAGTCAGCGATTTTCAATATAATAATTTGCTAGACACCCTGGTCTACGTTAGGCTGCTTTGTCCTGTCAACCTGCCTTCATTATTTGTGCTTGCTTTTTTATTTTCCAAATATAAGATTGAAGAAAGGATATTTGCATGTAGCAAGCAGAGCTATAACTCTCAACATAGGTTGGCGTTTGTCGGGCCATAGACGCAGCTGTAGGATTACCCATCCTCCATGGAACATGTGCGTGACCCGTACGGTATTTGGATACCATACCAATAAGAGAAGAAAATAGATAAGGAGATTGAAGCAACCTTGCAATCAGTTCAGTGTGGGGGATGTTTTGGGTGAACACAAAATAAATCCGTAGGCAAATTATTACTTCTTGTGGGACTTGGATTTTTCTCATTTAGGGACAGCTCCAATTTGGGGTTTCTCGGTTTTTCCAGTTCTGTAAAACCTGCCAGGAAGCTAATTTTCAGGGTTTATCGGCATATAACCGGAAACGTGGCACCCTAGTGGTGACAAAAGTGCAAACAGCGTGCGAGAACAGGGACAAAGTACAAGAAGTGCAGGGGACTAGCGCTGTTTGCCCTTTTGTCATCATGAACTGACTAGCCCACATCGCCACCCTTGTGGTGACTCCGACCGACGTTCTCTGCAGCCACCGGCACCACGTGCTGCACCACCAGACCATCGACAAGACCACCTACCGGCCCCTGTGCCACCTGTGGCCGGACCAGGCCCCTTACACGGTCTGCAACAGCTCCCTCTCAGAGTATGGAGTGCTGGGTGAGGCCTTCCCCTCTTCTTCGTTTTGAGCCTCAGTCTAGAGATCAGATCGGGCTGGAATGTTTAAGCCCGACCCGACCCGATAAAGCCTCGGCCTAAACACGGCTTCAGCCCGACTTTTATTTTCGACGTGAGGCCAACTCGAACCCGGCCTGAATCACGCCGAACCATTAATTGTGCCTTTGTTTCGCATGGCACCATTCATATTGAACGAAAATTTCCAATCTCGGGAAGTTAAACACATTTGTTTCATAGGTCTGCACAGCCATTTTATTTACCTGGGCTGTTTCTAGAACTATGATGCGTGCTTCAAATTATTCTGTTTATTTTGCCATTGGTGCAAAGCAAGAAATAGGCAAAAAACGTGATGTTTTGGTCGTTTCATAGTATCGCATATTATGTCTGGATGTCAATGCAATTGATTAATTTAATAAGTACTCGATTAATCGGTAGCAAATAATTAGGTTAATTTTTTAGTTGTCGTTCAGCCCTAGACACGTTGGAACGGCACGTGAATAATTTCATGAACAACACACTTAAACAAAATGGTGTGTACTTTCCTGCGAGACGCACGGGGAGCTACTGGTGTCTAAGTTCCACATTGACAAGTTGATCGGCGAGTTTGCCCACTATCATAATTGGTCAGCGCCACGCCTCATGCGATCGCAAATGCTGATGAGATTGTGACGTGTGCGTCACAGTGATGTGACCAGTCTATTTGCGACATTCCTAAAGCATTTGCAATCCAGTCAGGCGTAGTGCTGAACAATTGCAGCGGGTGGCAAAACCGCTGCGACCAACCAACACCTCCTGGACCAACACGCCGATGTCAGAACTTAGTGCCATGGACGGAAAATGGCTAGGATGGAGCTCGGGGATAGGATTATGTTTGAAATATGCGACGTGCTCATAAAAGAAAGTAGCAATAATCGTCATGCTCATTTTTATCAGCGCAATGCTCACATTGCTTTTTAGGTCTAACCCCATGCTGAGTTTCGTCATTCGCTATGACCGTTCCGCAGTTCGCAGGGCTTGACTCCTGCGTGTTCTGCAAGGAAGTGTGTGCATGGGCTTTTTCAACACACACACGAGGTCTGGTGGAGCGGAGTCATTGATGTTGATAACATGTGTCCTAGACCAGTGGTTTTCAACCATTGATGTTTCAGGAACCGCTTGTGGATTGGCGAAAGTGATAGCTCCGCGGTGTGGGTGAGAGGGAAAGTTTTGGGGTATGTATATGAAGGGATAAAGGAATATTATATAGCTAAGTGCTCGTGTAAACTGGACTTCTCTCATTGACGTATCCGAAACAAAATTGCCCAAAGGTGGGGGTATACCCATTCTCTGCACGAAAAAAACAAAATCAAGTTTATTGCCATGTTCACTGATGAGCAAGGCTTCTTGGATCTTAGAAATGCCTTCGCAGGGGCCGCAGTCTCCCATTTGAGAACCACTGGCCTAGACGGTTATCATAGTTTAGCGGGCTTTGTATAGAACCTAATGACCTGAGGCACAATATCCAGATTGGCGCTGTTTGCATTTAAAACAGACTTTACGCTACATTTTTTGGTTTGCAAATATAATAAATGTTTGCCCTAATTCTGAAATACTTGTCAAGGTTGGGCCCTCGGGACCCAATGCCTCCAACTAGGCCTGACCCGAGCATGATGCAATTCGGGATAAATCAACCCGAACCCAACCCAAACTCAGACGGTGCTCTCATATATTAGCCAACTAACTGTCGGGTGGGGCTCGGGCTTTCGGCCTTGCCCGAGCCCACGCAGATCTCTACCTTGGTTAATCTGTCGATTGCACTCTATCCTTTTATTGTTACGTAGGTAGGCTCGTTCTACTTTCAGAGTCCGTCACGTACTGAGAAATGTCACACACTTTAGGCTGTATTTTACTGAGTGTTCCACCAAGGTTTTGTATGCTACACTTCACACGTGCGCACAAACCTACCTGGAAAAATGGGTTTGTGTCTTTCCAGGCAAGTTTGTGTGCACATGTATAGCAGTGCACCCTGCAAGCATGAGAAGCCACTTAGGAGCAGGCTCGGATGAATGTGAAAAACCTACTTGTATTGCCAGTTCAGATGATCAGGTCGTTCATACAGTCTAACCCACTAAAATGAATACATGTTCACAGAGTAGAACAACAACTTCATCCATTTCTTGTGGTTTCAGTATGTTTGCATGGCCACCGCAACATGTTCATTGAATATTTCTGTTTTAACAGGTAAGATACCTGGCCCCATAGAGCAGCTTATCTGCAAAAGACAAAGGTAGTTCAATCAACACTGGATGGAAAGGCATAAAAGAGATTAGGATTAAACGAGTCAGCTCTCCAACTTGCAACACACGTGTTTAATGAAGTGACCCAACACCCGTGTCTCGTTCCCGGCGATGGGTGCTAAAGATTTCTAGGCAGTCTTTAAAAAAATACATCCTACCGCGATGAAAAGTAACGTACATTTCTTTCTGTTCAAATCGGCACAAAGCTCTCTCTCTTTGCAAACCCTAACGTTCATTGTCTTTCCTGTCGGTTGTCCGATTGGTCGGATGCAGGCTTTGAGCTGGGCTTCTCGATGACTAACCCGAACGCCCTGGTGATGTGGGAGGCCCAGTTTGGGGACTTCATGAACACGGCCCAGTGCATCATTGACCAGTTCATCAGCAGCGGGCAGGCCAAGTGGGTGCGCCAGAGCGGCCTCGTCATGATGCTGCCCCACGGCATGGAGGGCATGGTGAGGGACTCGTTGCCCTGGGCCACGGCCTGCGCACGTCGCGGGTACAATGCCTGGAACGCGTTTCCGGCCGGTCCGTTTGTTGCCACACTCCCGTCACGCTGTCAACTGGTGCAATCCCGGCAGCGTCACGTCAGGGGAGTCTGATACGGCAGACGAGTTTGATACGGCAGACGGCCGTTTTGCTGAGGGTTGCCCGCCACCCTGACAGCCTACGAAAGCTTGAGCAGCAGCGTGTTGGATGTCGCAAGCGCAGCAACATTTGCATCTGCTCGTATCTCTTGCCGGAACTTCTACGACCAACCGCCAGAACCGTAATGTCTGACAGCATGACACGCCAGCTTGTTGCTACTTATCACCGCTTTGGATGCATAGGCGGGATGGGACGGTAAACCCAGCGGTTGCAGATGCATTCCAGGCATTGTGTTTATAGGGTCTACCTGGGTACCTTTGTGTGGGCTGCGTTTTGGCTGGTGACACCAGACCATTTTCCCTACGACGCTTGTGTTTCTATTTTTGTTCGGGAGCGTGCGAGAGGGTGCCTGCAGGCACAAGCTCTTAGCTTTCGACTGTGCTGTGGTGGCATTTTGTTTCCTGCTATTTCTTCGTAATTTCCTGGCGAAGTGCGTGCCGTCTGCATAGTTCTACTACAAAGAATGGCATTGCATTGAGGCACCCAAGGTCTACCTGTCTAAACAGAATCTTGCTGCAAATGGGTCATTTTCCAAATTATCGCTTTGAGGTAATACTTGGTTAGATCACAAGCACCCTCTAGCCGCAGGCATGCTGGCTGTGCCCCACTAACTCGTTGAATTGCGTCGACAGAAATCGCTTCCTTCATTGTGGATTTTTTCCCCCGATGTTAATACAAACAAGCCTTACCTCTCTGCTCGGTTAGCCCGTAGAGAAAAATGGTAACAAATACATTTACTCTGGCACTTGTATTTCAATGTGAGAGTAAATCATCAGTTAGTATAGTGACCATATCCTGAAAGTTGTTGAAATACCAAAGGAGATTACTGCTGAAAAGTGTTTGTGAGGTTTTACCCAGAAAGAAAAAAACTTAAGGATATCTTTTAGCTATTGTAGTGGGAGTCATTGTTTTTAAGCAAATCAGGTGACACAAGCAATGCTGCAGCGCATCCACCATGTATGCTTGTGTACCTTACTTTTTTTTCTCCTTAGAATTTGAGCATTAATTTTTAGGGTGTTGACTTACCTACATTTGTTGCAAAACTCGCATTGAGCAGTTAATGCAGTCCTTGCATCTTGGTTGAGCTGCAAGGAAACTAGCTTCATCTTTTCCTGCTGTGTGATCTGTGTTTGGATCCTGTCATCTGCTCAGAGAGGTTGCATGGCGAAGATCAGTACCAACTTCTTATAAGTGGGGATCATACACCATTGTTTCACATTTCACATTTGAAATGTTTGTAGCGTGCTTACGCGCTAGAGGAAACGATCACCATAATATCCCAAGAGGTAACCCATCCCTATTTTTCGCTTGATTTTCTACTTTCTTTTCAATGCCGAAAGATAGCCCACTCTTGTAATCCTAGTGTTTGGGTCAATGATGACCTCGGCGGAAATGCGTCTAGTTAACTAATGGCGGGATATAAGCAAACATTGCTGACTGGGAAGTACAGTCATCTTTGCTTTATTGCCCCTCACCGCGATAACATGTTTGGCAGGGACGAATTATCTAGAAATAGCATTTTTTCAACTTTCCTTGTTTGCACTGCGAAAGTTAGCCCTTGTCCTTATTTTCACCCAATTTAATCTGGATTTTAAGTGGGCTATCCTTTCGGATATTACGGTAGGTGATTTTTTGCAAAGTGTGTCATTTCAGTTAATTACCATACCGTAGTGTCCCAAGTCATTGCACACCCCCGTGCCGCCTGAAATTCATAAAAAAGTGGGGTGGGCCATGTCTCGGTGGTCTCTGGACATGTTTAGTACGGCTGCACCAAGAGGTGCATTAAACTTAAAATTAGAATTAGTTTCATTGTTTTATGCAACAAATGCTCATGAAAGAATGGTTTACTATCGCAAAGTCCGTTGCTTGCATACGCGCGATGAACACCGCCAATCTGACATACAGCACAAACGTTTGTTCCATTAAAGTTTGTTTCTAGCATTGCCATGTTCTCCCGAGTCAACAAGAAAATAGAAAACCCAACCAGGTGCAATGAGCGAGCGAGTGGGCGAAAGAAGCGACAAAGAGCGTTGCTTGGGAAGCTAGAAAGTCGGCAATCGTGTTGGCAAGGTACTTTGGCGTCGGGCCAAGTTGCGCGCTTTGTCAGTCACAAGGAGCAGGCTCTTGTGCAACTTTCCTGTTTGTTGCATACATGCGTGCGTCCATGCACGGTCTGCTATCAATGCAGGTCTAGGTGGCATTGCAGCGTAGCGTGGACGGCACCACGAACACGGAACTCAAAATGGGACACTTTTCAAATGTCTGTGTGCGGTGCTCTAGCAAATCTTTATTTACCACCCGTTGGCTTTGTCTGAAACATTGCACAAGCTTATTTGGTGGAGATGGGCTTTCACCTTACATTCCGCGGTTACATTCCAGAATATGGGGTGTTCTCTGACCTCGCAATCCCTGAATGGGTTCTTGTGTTATCTTTCCTACTTTTTTTTCTTCTTCAAGCAAATTTCTTTGTAAGCAAAATTATTTTGTTATTGCCATTGTTTTCCTTTTGTACGCTTGTACTCCTGACTTTGAGGCCATGGTAATCGGGGAGGAAATGCATGAACAAAATGAAGTGTCTTTCCCTCTTTCGTTTTACTTTATCACGGACGTCCTCTAACCGTAAGGCCCGCAGCCGCGTCATTCGGGTTGGATTAATGTTATCTGATCACAGAGTCCGCGTTGGGGTATTTGTAGGGGTGGGAAATCACTTTGTGTTTTTCTGGAAATCGATTTTCGCTCAAAAAGTGGAATGGGCGACAACTCGGGATATTACGGTAGTCTGTTGCAGGCTAAGAAACCAAGACAAGCTCCTCCTATAAAGCCCTTCACTCTTTGCTTTTTAGCAGCATGAATTCTGGAGAGGAGGCAAGGAGGGACTTGCTTCCTCTGCAGCGTTCACTCTATTAAAGAGGAAAGAGTGGAGGTTTTGCAAAAGAAGCTGGTCCTGGTTTCTTAACCTGCAACTGACTAAGAGGTGTGACTCTGTATTATGTGACCTCTATTTGCTCAGAAGGCACATTTTCTTTTACTTAGCCAAAGTGGTTTATGGGCTAGCTTGGGCACTGTGAAGGCGAGAATTTGTCGTACAGTTTGCAGCATGCACATTCCAACAAAACTGCCGTTTCACTTTGACAGGGTCCCGAACACTCCAGTGCCAGGGCAGAACGTTTTCTTCAACTCTGCAGTGAGGAATCTGACGTGTTTCCCGTAAGTTTTCTCATGCACTTTTGCTGCTCATTAGTGGTGAAGCGAGAAATTGCCCGCAAGTGCGTACTTGACCCGTCACGAATCGTGCCCATTTCGTTGTAGACCATAGACGAGGACTTCGCAATGAGGCAGCTGAACGACATCAACATGATTGTGGTCAACTGTACGACGCCAGCCAACTATTTCCACGTGCTGAGAAGGCAGATTGCACTTCCGTTCCGGAAACCTGTAAGTTCACTGACCGTCTACTACTTCAATGAGTGATTGTTGATGTTGCGTTCGTGGGGGTTATGAGCTGTCGTACCGTATCTACCTGATTCTAACGTGCACCCAGTTCTCTTAACCAAATATAAGATTTTCATCTTGCCTCCGATATCTAATGCGCACCCAGTTTGCATAGTGAAGGAAAAAATTTAATTTCTTGTGCACGGAAAACGAGCGAAGTTTGTTGACTTGCAAGCATATTAGTCCTTCCACTCGGAGATTTCCTTTTCACCGTCCATGCACCATAGCATGTCGTCCCCAGCGCTGTCCATCGCGTTCAAGATCCCACATTTCTTGAAGCGAGCGCTTTAGCCATATCAGCTTTTGCAAGTGTGGGTCATGACTGAACAAAGCAGGAACGAACGGGACGAATATGGACAAGCGAACGCTACACCGCACTTTTGTAAGGGCGATGACAGTGGGGTTTTCGTTGGACGTCGCTAGTGCAATTTCGGTTTCGTATCCGATTGTCATGCGCATGCCATTTCTATACCCATTTTCACCTTAAGACCTCACTTTTGTGGTTTTGTTACCGATTAAATGAACGAGTTTACCTGGAGTACCGTAAAATCCCGAGAGATGCCCCACCCCCGAAAGATAACCCACCCCTATTTTTGGCTTGATTTGCTATATTCTTTTAAACACCGAAAGATAGCTCCACTACTAGTAATAGTAGTGTTTTGTATACCGTAAAAACCCGATTATAATACAAAGTTGTTTTCTTTTTTTTTTTAAATTTGCTATGTAAAATTTGCAGGCCCGGTGATATACGCTGGTTTCAATAATTTTCAGCCTCGGCGAGGCGCGATCTAACGCTGTTTGACGTGAGCTCGGTTTCAAGCAATAAGCGCGCTGAAACAGCTATCATCATCATTAAAATCACAATGTCCCGGGCGCCACCATCCGTCTCACAGTCAGGACCACAGGTCAGGACAGTCAGGCTCCGCTCGGCAATGGCGTCGGGCAGATAAACAATAATCGGCCGCCTTCAAAAGAAAAAGTCCTTTTGGTTGCGGAAGGCATCGGCAACAGGGCAGCCGGACGACAATTGCCGTGAATGAGGGCAGCATCCGCTGATGGAGACGACAAAAGCAAGCTCTGTTTGCGTACACAGAACGAGAAAAAGCTTTAGGAGCCCGAGAATGGCGTGCTCGCCGACGCCGGCAAGTCTGGGCGACTTCGTAAAGAGCAACGTGAACGGCACTTCGCCTCAACTTTGTAAAGGGGCAACGTGAACGGCACTCGCCGTAAACACCGGAGCCGTTGCATGAGAACTTGGCGAGCCGACATTGGGTTACTGCACGGCGCCGCGCCGGGATTTCACCGGTGCGTGGTGCTCGCCTCGTCGTTCATTCTTTCAAGTGCGAGTTCAAATGCGCCGACGGCACTGAAGACTACTGCCTTTGGGAGGAGTGCGTCCGGACAAGGAGTCTGGACGGACGCGATGACAGTGATTAAGGTTCAATTATGACGCAAATAAACGCCTTTTAAGACTTCTGAGGTTGTACTTCTTACGCGAATATTTTCGTAGTCCTGATTTTGTTTTCGTATTATACGCAGATAATTTTTTTTCGTGGTCCTCAAATTATGTTTTGTATTATTCGCGGGTTTTTACGTACTCTTCTACTGGTCCGTCGTTCGTTTGCGCTGTATTCTCGTTCCAACAAGCTCGAAGGAACACAACCTAAAAGTAGCAATTTTTTAAAACTTTTCTTGATTGTAATATCGAAAGTTGTAGCCCACTCCATATTTTCACCCGATTTGCTCTTGATGTTAGGTGGGCTATCTCTCGGATTCTACGGTATGTGAAATTAGGCAGCGGTAAGCGTACTCACTACTGTCGTTTTGTTACCGATTAAATGAACAAGTTTACCCATAGTATGAAATTAAGCCTAGCTGCTTTCACGATTTCACTGTCTAAAAGTGGACCACGGCGGTGTGCTTGTTGACATCAATGCATCCGATAGGCGAAGAATGTCCAGGGCTGGGCGATTCCTCGACCAAAGCTTCGTCAAGTGTGTGGCCGCTCGGTTTCACGGTTGATCACTTCCGCGACTACGCACTTGCGGCCATTACGAGAGTGGCTTGGCTTGGCTTGACTTGGCCTGACTGTTTGGCGGCAAAAGAAAATTGGCTTGGTGGCTAGCTAAATTGGATTCAATTGGGGACTCGCAAAGCTGAAAATTGGAATGTGTTGATTACGCTGAGAGAAAACAAAATTCACATATTGGTACCCATTGTGGGGTGTGCGTTCATTATGTGAGTGCGTTCATTATGCTAGTAAATACGGTAGTTTAGGGCCAAGCTCCCGAGGTTAGACGATTTACGCGAGAATAAATTGCCTTCCACCTTTGCTGCTGGAAAAATCCTGGGAGCAAAGCCTGTACCAGGCTGACTTTTTCCAGCAGCACACCAGTTGCCTAGAGGGAGCGAGCTGCACTCCATTTCAGGTGGAAGGCAATTCATTCTTGCATAAGCAGGTGGAAGCGCTGCGCCAATTGCGCCATTCTGCGCCAATTCACTTCCTGCGCCAGCCTGCTCCAAAACGCCAATTTCAGCTTTTCTTTTTTTTTTGTGTGTTTTTTGTAAATTTAGCAGAAAACTGTCGGCCACTGGCCACCATGTGGTGTGTACTTTGTTTAGGCGTCGGTGCGGGTGACTCGTACCAACTCGACTAGGGCTCCGAACCACGTGTAACCGCGAGGGCGAGGCTGGCGAGGCGTCGATTTTAGTTTATCCGAGAGTGAGATGTCGATTTTGACTACAAAGAGCTTGATATACTAACACATCGGTTTGGTTTCGGCATAGTTGGTTGGCGCGGTTGGACGCGCATGCAGCTTGCTCCGTGGTCCCGATTTGCCGTGATCGTGGGAGTCAGTGCCTCCGGCACCGGTGGGCTACCTCGGCCACCAACATGAGCAGAAGTAGGTTTTACTCAGCTTTACCTGTTATTTATGTAGCGACCATATTTTGGACGCTTAGCCGTTAAGAACACGTACTATGTTAGTTACGCTTGTTTTTCTTTGCAACGTAGTTAAGAACACGCGCTATGTTAGTTTCGCTTAGTCTTTCTTTGCAAGCGCATGCACATGCGTCAACATGAGTAAAAATAAATGGTCTTTACTAGTTTTACCTGTTATTTGGTAGCGTACCATATTTGGTCGCTTAGCCGTGAAGAATCGCGAGCACAGGCACATGCGTTCTATTAGTGGCTGTGATATTTTTAAGACTATATTTTTCCATCTAAAGTAATATAGATATAGCTTTAGTAGGTTAACTTGGGTGTAGGGATTACTGTATTTTATGAACAGGGATTAAGAATATTTGTATATAGTGAAAACAGGTCAGCAAGGACTGCTTTATTTTGAAACATGTTGTGGTACCTTAATTTTTTTTTTTTATGGAGACACGCAATGCACAGCATTTTATTGAGTAGGTACATAAGGTTGCGTTGCTCTTCTAGTCGATGCTTAAGCTGCATATGTACGAGTGACTGTGGTATTCTAAAGATATAAAATACTCATTTTATTTTGCATCTGAATTTTGTCAAATGTCAGTAGCCTTGTATTTTGTTACTAAACTTGATATAGGGCTTTTTAAGCAGTGATTGAACATGTGTATTCTTTATTAAACAAAAACTGTAGTCAGCGAAGGTGGTTTATCTGACACCTTGCAGTGGTTTGGTTCTTCTGGATACATGTTTACAATTGGTCTATTAAATAGACGGTTTTGTACTGGCGTGGGTCAAGTTGTGCTCTTATTGTCTGGGGCCTCCCATATAAAGTCTATCATGACTCTGCCTGCTGCCGGAATGGTTCTCAAAGCCTTTCCTTTGCATAAATTGCCAATATTCCATATTTCAATGCAATAGAAATAGAAAGGTATGTATGTATGTTGCTTGAAAATTATTCTGGGATGTGCATGCATATATTTTTGCTACATTTTCACATTTAGCAACAACAAATCACTTTTAGACACCTGTTTGACCTCCATGACCTGCTCCAAAACCTACTTCTACGGCTACAAAACTTACTTTTGCTGCTCCGAGCTGCTCTAAAGCGAGCCTTTTACTGCTCCAAAACTGCTCCAAAGTGGGACCTTTGCTGCTCCCAGCCCTGCTACAAAAGGCTCTAGCCCGCTTCCACCCCTGTATAAGCCATCATTGTCCAAAGGGTGCTTTATCTTTAAAAAGGTGAAGCGTGTAGAATCGTTCAGATGTGATCTCTTTTTCGCCGGAAGGGGTTCTTGTGCATCCTTTCCTCTCTTCAGAATAGAAATCGGTTCACCATAACATCCCGGTTCTGCACCTCTTGGGGAAATATCATCCACCCCCTTTGTAGGCCATATTTTGGTTCCCGCGAAAATATTGAAACATTGCCTGCCCATGGAAAGTCGCAGCTGCAAGCCTGCCTAGTAAAAAGTTGTGTGGGGGCAAAAGTTAAAGTTCTACAATATCAATAAGGAAAGGGGATTAAAAGAATGGCAGGGAGAGGAGAATGCTGGGAGTCTGTCTGTCTGGATGTACCTGCTTCCTTGTCCAGGGGACTGCAAACAAAAAGACAATATGCTTTCCTATCTTGTTTTTTTTTTGTTTTTTGTCATCTTTTGTTAAACAACATTTGCCCTATTTTTTAAAGGAATTTAGCTGCAGACCCACCGTCGACTTTGAATTGTAACATTATGGTGCACCAATGAAAACCTCCTCCTGTATCTGTTTACAACAGTCTTTTGTTTATTTCTTCCAGTTAATTGCTCTGACGCCGAAGTCGCTACTCCGGCATCCAGAAGCGAAGTCTCATTTCAACGAAATGACTGAAGGTGTGTCGGCATTTTTTTAATTTATATGTTGTGGTTGCCTACAGAGTCACCTAATTACAAACTTTGGATATTTTTTTACCCACAAATATAGGAAACATTTAATTTCTGAAAACACTGTTTTGATGAGAAGCCTGATACAACAAAGCGAAACATGAATTTGATCAGACAAAACTGAAGATTTATTGGAGTTTGTACTGTTTGCTGGGCATCAATGAGTCTTGTCTTGCTTATAAAAGCTTCAAATCGGCATACTCCTTCATGGCACTTACAGTTGAGCCCGGTTATATCACACCCGGGTATTTCGAAGTATTGTTTATATCGAACAGTCCAAACATCCCTTTAAAAATTACATGCAATAGTATAGGAGCGTTGTTTTTCTGTATTGAACTCCCATGGCGGGGACACTCGTCATAGCGAACGAAGCACGGACTAGGTCGCTTCTCCCGCGGTCGGATTGCGACGGCGGCGAGCCCATAGCTCGCGTTGCGGGGCTGGCAGACCGCCAAACCAGCATACGCACATAATGCACAAAAACATGCCACAAAAAAAGATGTAAGAAAAAAAAAAGGCAAAAGCAAAGGGAAGGGCACGCACGTGCGAAGGGAGGGCAGGGAGTGCTTGCTGTTGGATGTTGGGACTGTAGCGTGCGCTCTTTCTCCCAACACCACCGCTGTCGCTGCGCGACTCCTTAACCCTAAAATAAATAAAATAAAATAAAAGTTTGTCAAGTCAAGTGCGTCTACATTGGTTGAGCAATCGCACTTTGAACGCCTTATCTTTGTTTACCTTTTTCTTTTCGCCGTTTTTGCTTTGCCAGACTTTTTTTTTTTGCCTTTCTTTTTTTAGTAGTGTTGACGAGTGGGCTAGTTGGTCATTCATATTAGCGGAAAACAAACAGCGCAGGGACAAGGACAGAGTAGAAGGCGGTAGACAGCGCTGTGTGCGTCTACCGCCTTCTACTCTGTCCTTGTCCCTGCGCTGTTTGTACAACGCTGTGTGTGTCTACCGCCTTCTACTCTGTCCTTGTCCCTGCGCTGTTTGTTTTCCACTAATTTCTTTTTTTGTTGCTCTAATTTAATGAGGTCTTTTTTTTGCTGCTTGCTTAAATTTATTCTTTGGATGGAGAGCTTTTTTTATATGTGGCTCGTTTTTTTGTTTTTTTATTTCTAAAAAATAATTTTCGTGTTTTGTTGTTAGCACTGTGTGGAGGTCGTGGCTAGGCGTAAACATTTGCAAATACCTTCGCGTAAACGCGGTCGGTGTCTACGTGATCTTCACCAACTAAGCTCTATTGTATTTAGGGGCTCTTGGAGGCTCTATTTGGTAAGGTCCCGTTTGTTGCGGCCTTCGGTATTAGCAGAGATGTGCCGATATTTCAACTGGAGCTTAAGTTAACATATTTCTGTATATCAAATTCTCTATATATCGAACTATTTTACGATCCCCTTTGAATTCAATATATCCGGGTTTGACTGTATAGGCATCTGCCAGCATGTAGTGCAGCCATGTTATAACAAACTAAATCTTTTTCAAAACTTGTTTGCTACATTTGTAGTTTTTTCTACAATGACAAGCATTTACACTCGGAATTTAATGGTTTCTCTGTACTTTTGTTATGAGTGGGACTGTTGGGAATCGATTACTGTGAATGCAGTGCTAGATAGATGAAGGTCCTTCGCTCTAGCTGCCTGCTTGTTAACATCCAATTGCTCTGTTATACTATCCATCAGGCCATCAATATTGTTTTGGAGCTAAGCACCTTCTGGAGTTTGGTGATTACCACTGTTTTGAAATCGTCAGTAAAACTACCTATGGTGCTGCATAACATAAGTATAGAAGGCATGTTGGGACATTGAATTTCTTGACGTTCGCCAAGCACTGTTCGTATCTCAAGGTGAACCCAAATGGATTTGCTTCTCTCTTTACTCCTGTGTAGCAACTTTATGATGCCTAAGGTTTCAAAACCGATAGAATCTGCAAGTTTGGGTGGGGCAAGGGATGTGGCATCTCTGATATGCTTAGAAGGGCACAAATGAGAAACACACATGGGCATTCCATTCTGTGCCCCTTTGCGAGCTAGGACATCTGTGATTATTTAAGACGTCCGAGGCATCCTAACTGGACTCTAGCCATTGGATATCCAACAGTGACTATCAGCAGAAGCTGCTGGGCACAAAAAAGAAACCACGCTTCATGTGTGGCCGGTGTACCAGTGAGAGAGCATAAGGCAAGCGCAAGACATGCTTCTGGATGTCGAAAAAACGTGAACAGAGCGAACCCCCCTCGATGAACAGCTCACACAGTCTACGGGTTGTAGTTGCCTCAATTTATGCCATAGCGTTAGGCAGATTCGTCGAATTCTCTGCAAGGAAGTGGGTTGTGCAAATGCTGCGTCGTCCTTCCCGGCCACAGGCACGTCGTTCCTCCGCCTGATTCCGGACGAGGGTGCCGTCAAGGGCAACCCAAATGCGGTGAAGCGGCACATCCTGTGCACGGGCAAGGTGTACTACGACCTGACCAAGGAGCGGAAGGCCCGAAACCTCGAGGGAGACGTCGCCATCACCCGTGTGGAACAGGTGCGTCTATCCTTGGACGGGCGAGAAGTCCGGGCCTTATATTTAGGGCCCTTTGTCTTTGGGTTTTATATTTTTCAAAGATCGGGGGACTTTGAAAGACGCGAATAGTGCAGTTCTTCTCGAAGCGAATATCGAATAGTGTATTATTCGAAACTACTATTGGAAATTTCTAGATTTTTGCACAACCCTACAAATTGAATATTGTATAAGAGCTCACCTCGGCTTTTCTAATTTTCAGAAATCCTTGTGGCTTACATAATAATCTGCAAAGTGAATGTAAGGGCGCAAACAGAGTTGGTTTAGATTGGACATGACATAAACCCCGAGAATGCGGGCAAAAATCTACACAAACTAAATGGTAGGGTTGTGCGAATATTCGAAACCTTCGAATATCGAAGCGAATAATGCTGTATTCGATTCGGACTTCGAATCTAGTAGTACTATTCGGAAACTTTGAATATTTTCGAAGTACAGTGTGATCCACTTATAACGATACCACATATATATCACGATGTAATGCTTATAACGATCAGTTTCTAGAGTTTCTAGTCTAGAAATGATCAGATTCTAGTCCAGACACACCGATAGTCGGTTATAACAATTGAAATTTCAGGCTTTTCTCGTTATCCTTATAAGTGGTTTGCACTTGTATTTCGAAGAGTGAGGACAGTGCAAACCACGATTTAGTTCGAAAGAAAGGAAGAAAAATGACTCACGAAAGATGACATTTGCAACAATTTGCATCATAAACCACGTGCTATGGTCGCCAGTTTCAAACTTCTGTGTTCTTTTTTTCTTTTTCTGCTTCGGAATAAACTTTAAAGGTGCCGTGCAAGGACCTTTTTTACTGGTTTTTAATTTGCACTGAACCTGAGCGCACTGAACGTAGAAACTTAATGAAACTTTTCTCAAATTTCGCTTTATATTAAAAGTTATAGGCAAATTAAAATTACAAAAACAAGCAAAAAGTCACCTCCTTCGTGACGTCCTTGGTCGCTTCAGTGGCCGTGAACTAGAGGAGGGGTAGTGAGCTCAGCGAGCGCTCACGGCTGCCGCACTCCGTGTCGACGGCTCGAGAGGGCGCCACTAAAGCATGTTCTGGATAGGCTGTATGAAGCGGGCAGCAAGGGCGGCTCGCATCGCATTTGCTGTGCGATTAAACAGTAATTCGGCATGACACTTCATTGGCCAAAAATGACAGCATACACGGGGTAAAGATCAGTTCAGAATGGGAGCCACTTTGCGCTGCCATACCGCCAGATGGCCGAACCGCAAGCCAAACCTACTCACCGAAGGCGCTTCGGAACGCTCGGAACCGGTCGGATCCTCGAGCCCGTATACAACCACAGCGCCAACGCGTACATCCGGGACCTTTCTACGCTCTGCCGCTCTTCGGTGCCTGATCCCATTACCCCTTTCTAGCATGCGCTGCCTTTTCCACTGCTTGGTGGCGGGCATGTCGACGGGTCATTTCTTGTTTCCGTACTTTATAAACTGTATTTGTTTCTTTTCTGATCTTAAATACTGAGCAGAAACTACTTTCATAAATAATTGAAACGGTTCGCACCACTCATATTTTGTATTTCGACTAAAAAGAAGCTTTTAGCGGCTCTGACCAGTAGTAAGCCCAGGACCAAAGACTTCACATATCACGCATTTTCGGCACCGCGGGTCGCCCTTGTAGGTGGAGGAGGTTTCCGCGTCGTCCGGTTAGAATATGACGCACTGATATTTAGTTACTTTCTCCTGTGCCCGCTGGCTTGCCAGAACCCCAAGAGATATGGAAACCGCAAAAAAAGGTAGACGCTTAAATAGGATTGCAGGGCCCTTTAGCTTATTCTCCACGTCCAGCCTGTCTAATGCATACGTCGTGTCGCTGTCGCCGCGTAGAAAACAGCGATAGTGATACCGATGGTTTCTCCGATTTGAACATATCCTAGTTAGAATACCACTTGGCTACTGCAAATGTTTTTCCTAGAATTTAATTTGAGTCAGTTTTAAAGTGTTTTATTTATCAAGACGGCTTCGAGACAACCATGCTCCAAATCGCTATAAATTTAAAAACTGGCAACCATACCGGTGCATACCTCTAGGTGCTGCGAGCTACCGGCTCTGATTCCAACTATGGCATTAATGGCCATTGTCGATTTGTATAGTACATCATTATCTTGCTGTATTCATGCTTGGTTCATGCCGTTCTTGCCCCCGCTACTTTTGGTTTGCGTTGTGCTGCTTTTGTGATCACATTTGCTTCACGCGATCTCTGAGTGCAGCTCGTGCGTTCGTGGACAAGTTATGGGCGATCAAACGCAACAGAGATGTGCCAAGTGCGATATGGGAGCTCTTTGAGCGAGGACCCAAAAGCATGAAATGTCACACGTTCCGAGATATGTCTAAAAACAGCGACGGGTACGACCACCACCCTCGTCACTCACCTGAAACGTCATCCCGGACCGTTGAAAGAATTTGACAAAATGTGTGCTGGATAGAGCGCAAAGAAGACAGCAGAAACCAAGAAGTCTGAAGGCAGTGCCCGAACTCCCGGACCTTTCTGGCCAATGTTGAAGAGGGACAGTAAACGAGCAAAAATGCTGACAGAAAGAAGAACGGCAGTGTTCGTGTGCCCCAGGCTTACACTCTTATTCGATCGTCGAAGAGCCGGGGTTCTTGACGTTAATGCACGTTGCTGTGCCTGAATACCAAGTCCCTTCAAGGACTACATTTTCCCGGGAGTGTGGTGTTGGGGCTTTACGCCAAATAAAAAGAGTGTATTAAAGGTGAGTTGCATGACCATTTGGAGAATGGAACCCGATGCTACACCCTAACGACAAGACGGGTGGATGTCGAGGACGGGGGACAGTTACATTTCGATGACGTGCCACCCTCTCGGTGCACACTTCCAGCCCCGTAACTACTACCTGGCATGCCAGCACATGCCCCAGGGCCACACTGCTGAGAACTTGAAGAGCTTCCTGCTTGATCTGGCCACAGAACGGGGACTTCCACAGGACATTCCAGTCTTCATTGTTACTGACAATGCAAGGGACCTTCTAAGTGCAGTGTCACGAACGATGTGGACCAGTCTACAGTGCTTTGCACACATTGCAGTTGTGCGTACAGAGTGCCAAGAAAAAACGCCGGACTTCAATGAGCTTTGTTTCAAGGCCCGAGCAGTTGTAGGGCACTACAAGCGAAGCTCTTTAGCAAGAAGTCGCCTGAAAGAGGTTCAAATTTCTATGGGCTTAGAACCCCTTGAGATCATCCAGGATGTTGCCACACGGTGGAACAGCCAGTATGTCATGATGTCCTGTCTCCTCAAGCTGCGTCCAGCAGTCTCCTTGTGCCTATCAGAACGAGGACGTTTTCGATAACCTGACCTAAAGCGAGTGGCGCCTCATGGCATCAGTGACATCAGTCCTCAAATGCATTGAGGAGGTAACACGGGCATTAATCCTCCGAGAAGCACCCCACTCTCTGCAAGTGGTGCCATTAGTGCATTGTGTGCAGGTCCTGCTGACTCAGCAGTGGCATAGTGGTGGAGAGGAATCAGTCTTTGCGGGAAACCTGCTTTGGAGCATCAAGTCCCGATTTGTGGACTTCAAGTTACAAAGTGCTTATGCGTTAAAGGGACACTGACAGGGTGTTTATGCTCGCCGAGGTTTTTATTTGGACATGACATATGAGAGCCCAACTACCCAAAACACAATTTGCGACTCGAAATTCGGTTTCTTTCCGCCCGAAAACCGCCGATCAAGAACTGGCCGGTTCGAGTCTCGCTCACTCTCTTTTCCGTGATCACGGGCCATTTTCTAAGGTATCGATGCGACCACCAAATTTAATCAAAGTCGTTGGTCACTGAAGGCACACACTGATTATTAAAAATAGAAAAAAATATGAAACCCATTTTTTGTGGCTTCTAAAAAGCTGCAAATACGTTGATTGAAAAAAAAAGTTCCACAGAGAACCGGAAGCGTTCTGTGCGTGCGTCGTTTCGCGTATCGTGGGACTCGCGGGGACGGCGATGGCAGCGGACGACGGGCGCGGGACCTCTACTTCAGAACTGTCGTTCGCGGTACCGGCGAATTCTGTCTGTCTTTAAAAGAGAAATTTGGGACTGATCAAAAGAATTGGTATTCATCCCGTACGACACGCCCGACCACCAAGCCGATTTGCACGAAGACGTCGCCGAGCCGTCACTCCCTTCTCGTGGCTGAAGACATCGCTCGCGCAAACTTCAAGCACGACGTGTCTACTTCGAGTTGAATATGCACGCGTACGATTTCTTTACTAGGTGCGAATGTCGCCAATGCGTGGTGCTTCCCGACTTCGACCCGGGAGTGCTTTTGCTGGAGGAAAATCGGCAGCGAACTTTCCAACTTACAGTTTACCGGCTGAAGTATTACTAAGGAAAGAGATCCCCCTATCACGTGATCCCCCAGTAGCTCAGTGGGAAAGACGTCCGCTTCACACGCGGCAGGACCGGGTTCGATACCCGGTGAAGGCACTTTTTTTTTTCCCTTTTCAAACATTTTTTGATGTTTACATTTCTTTCTTTTTACAATTATCACTGAAGAAACAAACAAAAATTAACAAACAAATGTTGTGGACGAAACGTCGCTGAATTAAATGGGGATGGGATTTCCTTTTTTGACACCTGCGAACTCAATGAAATCACTTTCCACAAAATGCAAGGAGCATATAAATCGGGTAGCGTCCGCTTTCCGAGGTGCCCGTAAATGTTCTACAGGAATTGCAGCCAGCCATTGGTCCCGATCCCGTTGATCTTTCGGAAACTCTGTCGCACAATGCCACTTTTTTTTCGGACGCAGGACATGTGAGCCAGCTCTTCACGCAACATCTTGGGTGTATTCTTTTCGGAGCCGATCATGAAAATTAACTACGGGCACTCACTACTCATCTCCCACTCCTCAATGTACAAAACAACTCATCTTGTAGTACAGAACAGCGAGCGGAACAAACATAACTGCAAAAGAATCGCAAACAGTTCCCGCTAACGCCGCATGTCGTCTGCTACGCAGGGGGAAAAAAAGAAAGAAAAAAAAAGCGCACGGTCGGGTGTAGCCACGTGACTTCCGCCACTCTCTCCTCTCCACTCCTCCGACCTCCGCGCGCGAGTTTCGGTTTCGGTTTCGAGCAGTTGCGTCTTTTGGCTTTATTAAAAAAATACGCTACTCTGTTGCAAAATATTAATTGGGTAGTCCTCCGACACCATAATGAAGCGCCTGGCAAAAAATGGAAAACATTTTTTTGGGGGGTGTCAGTGTCCCTTTAAGTATGTTACTAGACCCCCGGTTCGAGGCGGTCTGCTACACTGCTCCGAGTGATAAGCAGTTGGCAAGGAACCAACTCTGCACAGCCGTAGAGAAGAGCCTCCCCCGGAGGAGAATTTTGAAGAGTCCCAAAGTGCATCTGCACCACCTGCCAGCACCACCGGGGATGTGTGGGACGTTTTCGGAACTCCAGCTTCTACTAGCACCTCGAACATCTGCTCCCGACGGCCATCGAAAGAGGTAGAGGAATACCTTTACTCACCTGTGAGGCCCTGCTAAGAGAACCCCTACCTTTGGTGGAGGAATTTCGGAAAGGACAAGTACCCCCTTCTGGCAAAGGTTGCCCGGCTTTGCCTTTCGGTTCCGGCGACGCGAGTCTGAAGCGAAAGACTGTTTTCAACGTCGAGCAACATCTTATGAGCAGGAGAGAGCTCCTTCTCCCAGACCATGTGAAGCAGTTGGTCTTCATCTAGTTACATTCAGTAAGCTAATGGCATGAGACACAGGCTGGCACACCCAGAGTCAATAAACTTTGGAAAGTGCTCTCTTGCATCTGTTGCTGACTGTCTTTCCAATAGCTCAGAAAACACGTTGAAGACTTGGCTAGACAAGCCATATCTGAGCAAATTATTGAAATTCTGTTTTTGACAATTTTCTCACCCCTATATAAATGATTGCGAAATATTCTCTTCGCTTCAAGTTATTCGCTTCGATTCATAACTATTCGTTCAAAATAATTATTTGGTTCGAAGTGAAAATTCACTATTCGCACATCCCTACTAAAAGGTCTCAATACCTTTTAGTGTTTAAGCCATTTTTTGTCTGCAGTCTTGGGGTTTATGTCATGTATAATCATCTTCATGCACAGCATCTCTGTCTCCATCCTAGAGCTGTCCGATTTCAACATCGCAGCTTGCGTACATTTGCAATGCACAGCAATATCTGTTCAGTTCGACCGGACCAAAATACCAGCTTGCTGCTGCTGTCAAAACAATTTTTAGAGTTGTTTCTCATCCTTTTTTTTTTTTTTTTCACTTTATATATATATTTTTTGCGTTATTTGGAACAAAGGGGAAGAAGGGCAAGAATACTTTACAATAGGCACTTAGGATGAGTTTGTGGATGCTGCCCGTGTGTTGCTGTCTCGTCTGGCCTCCCGCTGCTCCTGTTTTGGGCGCTGTCGGGGTTTGTCGTCGGTAGAGTGCCCTCATGTGCGCTTCGCATAGGTAATGCCAACTGGCTGTTTCCCTCTTCCCACACCCTCTCCCGCCGCCTTTTGTTCCTCATTGTTTCCCCGTGCACCGGAAAGTGGCCTTTCTGTCCATCGGTCCCCCATCCGAGGGGCGAAAATGCTAATCCTCCCTCCGTGGGTTCCACAACGCTGCTCCGAGCTTGTGAGATAAGGTGCTTGTTTCCGGGAGGGTTATAAGCTCCACGGATTATCGTCGTGATCCAAAATGGCTGCTGGTTTGTCGGCGAGTGGTATTACAAAGAGTGGCATCACCCTAGCAAAGCGCACATGAAGGCTCCCTGGTCATCGGTAAAGACTGCAGTGATGAGGAAGCACCCTTGTCTCGTTCCTTGTCTGTCCGCAGCTCTGCCCGTTCCCGTTCGACCTGGTGAAGCAGGAGGTGGACAGATATCCCAACGCCGACATCTGCTGGGTCCAGGAGGAGCACAAGAACCAGGGCTACTGGTCCTTCATCCAGCCCAGGCTCCAGACAGTCACGGGCAACCAGATGCCCATTCAGTGAGTCGCGCCGCGCTGGCTGGCTTTGCCTCTTGCCGACACGCAAATTGGGTTTTAGCGTGTGGACGGGCACATAAGGGGAAAGACATCTGAAGTATTCTCAAAATTCGGTGGCTGCTGCAGCCTGGTGGAATCGTGGCTACCTGCACAGGTGTCATTGAAGCCATTGAAAGCCACATCTATGAACATCTAAAAGCTCCTTGATCACTTCAAGATCATGTTTTGTTCATACCCGTTTACGTTACTTTTCCTGGTAGGTATTTTTTTGGGTAACGACTGCATTGTTTGTTAACTTTGATACAAAGATCGTGCATGCATATATTGCAGAAAAATGACCAGTTTCTTCTTTTTTTTTTTTTATAGATATGTTCGAGGAAGGCTTTTGTAAACAAGCCCTCTGTAGATGCTGCTACGCTTTTTTTTCACAAATTGTACGGATTGCTATCAAAGACAGGTATGAAAACGTACAGTTGAAACTGGATTTTACGAAGCTCAATTTTACGAAATTCACAATTTAACAAACAAGTTCTAATTTCCCACAAATTCCCAAAGGGCTCCTCTTTGCTTTTATAAACTTAAAATAACAAATTAAATTTGATCATCATCCCAAATTAACAAAGCCTTCCTGGAAAAAGAAAAAAAAAAGGTGTGAAAAGAGAAGGTTTTAAATTAAATTTTATTTAGAATGCCTCGAAGTTTGTTGCTGGCGTGCCAGCAGTAAGATTGCACGATCCTAGTTTCGGTTTCTATGGGAAATCAAACTAAGTACTCCGGGCTTCTAGTCAATTATACCAGATGGCTCTAGCAGTTTCATGATGGTTTACTCATGTCGCATGCAATAGATGGCACTGTCGTTCGGTTTCGGTTCAATTATGTTTTGCAATTCCCCTCTTGCACCCACCCTGTTAGGCCTAGAGAGAGGCGCGGGCGTGGCGGATAGGAAGGGCAGCATATCGCCAAGGCAAGAATCTAGACCGTCGGAGAGGTCTTTCAGTCATCGCCTCCCTCCCCCCCCCCTCCCCCCCCAAGCGCAAGATTTCTACCCGACACTTTGGTGATCTTCGAGTGTGCATGCAGAACCAATGCGTTACGGAATACAATGAGTGCACGCTGGATGCTAGGCATCAAAAAGAGATGACGACGCCGTACGCTTGCCCTATCAGTGAAAAGAAAGCTAGCCTCGAAGAAAACAGTGGAAATTTTTTGTGTTTGGATAGAATAGGGCACTCTTTTAGTGTTTCTGATGGGTTAGGTGAACTTGAACGAGAGCCCCAGCTGGCTCTCGCAGTGTGCTGATAAAGGCGCACAGATTGTGATGTCCAGAAAGAAACTTTAATTTGTTTCTTACAAGTTCCAAGGTTTCCCTCTCGCACTAGCGGTACGGCTGCAGAAGAAATTCATAAGCATGTAAAAAGCACATTTTCGGCACCTGAGCACTTTGGCAATGCTGTATCAGAGTATCTCTCTGGATGCCGTTAAGTTAAAACTCCAGTAATCTCTCGTTATAACAAAGTCACCGGGATGGCAAGAAAAAATTCGATATAAGCGGTAATTTGATAAAAGCGATAGAGCCAAAGAAACGGTGCCAGCAGCCTTGAAGGTGGGCAGGAACTACTGCGGAACACTCCGACCGTATATTTAATCAAACAAACCTTGGTTATGAGCACCTCGCGGCAGCTTTACCGAATAAAAAATAATGAAGTGCAATTTGCTGATAATTTTATTCGGGCATCAGTTCTGGAACTCTTCCAGGCATCGCAAGAACACTGTCACTGCTGCTGCACTCCACTTTGTTTCGAAGCAGCCGTAGGATGTTTTGCGTTCTCTGCAATTGTAGGCGTTTCTTGAGTTGCCTCCCGGACGTCGCTTCATGTTTACCCTAGCCGCTTGCAAGGTCTACGATTGCAGCATCTGTGGCAGGAGCAAACAACGGGAACGTCTGCATCGACAAGCGCGAAGGAATCAAAGTTATCCTCGGTTGCTTTGCCAACATGTTTTCACACACACTCCTGTAGAGATTGTTGCAGCTATCGAGATTGTGCGCTGATTTGCAAGCATGCCCGCAAAAGAAAATCTGACGTGCGCGAAGCAGTTGGCGATCTTTCATCTTTGGGTCGCAGGCGCGCTTTCTGGTGCATGAGGAACCTCTCGAACCCATCCAATATGCCTTGCTTGCTCTGCAAAACGGTGGACAGTGTCGAACAGCCGATGCCGGAACGTCGAATTCTTTGGTGATTTCGGACTCAGGCTGTCCACTTCTCTGAACCGCGCAGATCTAAGCGACTTTCGGTAAACAGTCCCAATTTCCCATACGATGCACGTGTGCGTGTAGTACGCCGCTGGCGTGTCTTCCTTTTCACAGTCGAGGTCTAGAATGTCGTTGGTCGCTCAGCTCTGCCGATGTCCCGCCATGCTGCCGCCCCCCACGTAATCCCTCGAACTCCACTGATAGGTCCACAGCAAGCTTCTTGATAACTTTGCTCCACAGCTTGTCTTGATGCTCACCACCTTCTTGGCTGGACTGGCATCTTCAGAAGACCCGTTTTCTGAAGAGGAAACTCGTTGTCGTAAAATCAAACCCAAAATCGCGGCACAAGGAAGTTGGCAAGAAGCCTCACCGGCTAACGTAGTGTAACTCAGTATGAGAACAGACCTAGGCCTGCTGCCCAGTGTGCATTTGCAGGGGTGGAACGGCTGCGCCATTTGCGCCATTTTGCGCCAGACGCATTTGTCTGCGCCATCCTGCGCCATTTTGCGGAAACTGCGCCACAGCCAATACCTCGCGCCATTGTGCTCCAAATCGCACAATGTGCGCCAAAAAAATTATATTTTGTCTTGGTTTCGGTTTTTATCGACTCGATTGGCAACAATGAGCGCGTTTAGCTTGGTCGGCCTTGCAATTTTTTATTCCGTTTACTTTCCCTGTGTATCCCGAGTCGGAAGCGCGCGAAAAAACTCGGGGGTTGGATTCCAAGCGCTACACCACCTGCGACTGGATTGTTATTCTTCAACCGTAAGCGGTTAAGCAAGTCGGCCGAGGTGAGGTCGAGTCGTTAAGCGTCAGATTGCCTGAGGCTCTTCGGCCCGGGTTCCGGACGTCAGCCAGTTGAAAACACATTAGCAAAAGATTCCTTTTAGTGCTTCATCGTTAGAAGTTGGAACCGCATTCCTGCAAGATGAATCGTGATTTGATTGAACTGAAACGCGGTCCGATCCGTAACCTTGCCGGCCAGCAGCTCTCACGCGAGCGGTAGATCTGCTCGGCGTACTTTAATCTTGCTCCGGCTCATCGCTTCGAATACGATAACTCCGTTAATCGTAGTCTGCTGCTTCGATATTGAGTTGCACAATAGGATAAACTCGAAATTGTTTGCCCTGTTCCTCCGCGCAACTGCACGTCCGTTGCTTACGCACGTCACGTGGTTCGCACATATAATTACTATGTCGAGCACGTGTGGGTTGTGCGATAAGCAGTGCTGGTTTGCATTTTGAGCAGCTGAAAGCCACTCAGAAAATATCAAGGACACTATCTTCAGAAACATATGGTACTTGCTTTTTGGTTCTCATTAAGGCCAAGTTTTCGCATCTGTTACACTGTTATCCCATCTACCTAGGTTCCTAACCACTCATGTTCATCTGTGCTCCTAAGCACAATTGAAATTGCTCCCGTGCTCGTCTAAGACACAAGCTGAAGTGCAATGAAAACTGATTTGAGCTGCTCCCAGCCTGCTCCAGAATGTAGTTTTAGCTGCTCCCAACCTGCTCCAAAACAGCTGTTTCAGCTGCTCCCGTGGCTGCTCCCAAGTGCATTTCATGAGTTCCACCCCTGATTTGCCAGCGATCGGCCAATGTTTGCTGATGATGATAGCTGTCAGTCTTGAGAGCCACCTGTGGAAGAAGCTGCCAAGTAATGAAAATGCACAGAATCTTTCGTTAATTGTTTTAGGAAATAAATTCATATTTTGAGGTGTTTACATATACAAGAGCGATTAAATTGCATACATTGTTCTGAAGTATTCTGTATTTTGAAATCCGTACTACTGAAATATATTTACATTGAAACCATAAAAGATAAAAAGGGGATTTGGAAATTTTTGTAAATCTGGAAAAGTTTGTTGCAGGGATACTGAACCGATATTTGGGGTGAAAATTGTTGGTTGAACTGGCATTCATGGTACACAAATGAGTTATGAGTTACATTGTCTTGAGCGTGATCGTGTCCAGAATTTATTAAATATAAATATAAATATTGTATGCAATCCCTGGTGCACATTTTTGGAAGCTCGCTTCATGACGTCACACCACTTGCCCAACCAGGTAGGCCACCTTGGGCAGGCACTCTGCCCGGTCTAGGCTAAGTGGCGCAAGCTGCCGCCCCTTACAAAGGGTATAGCTGCTAGTCGCGCTTTCATCTGGTATTTGGCCACCTCGGCCCATTCCGTGCTTGTCAAGCGGGCTTGTACCTGCTCATACCTCAAGCTCCGACCTCGGTTGTGCTATGGTGACGTCCGGTAGCAGCAGGAGCGGCAGAGAAGTGCCATCTGATGAGGAGCGCGATCATGTACCAAGGAAAAGGCCTAAATTGCTGCCGTACACCTGCGACCTGTCCGCGCTGCCGCCATCGTCGTTCAGAACGATGCTCGAGGACAATTATTTTTGGCATTTCATAAGTGAACACCACATGTGTACAGCTTTAATTGGTGCTCAAGGCCTGGGAGCGCAGGGTTACCCATAGCTTCGGCTGCACTGCCTGCGAGGAATGCATGCGGATGCACGTACAATGTCCATTCCACACAATCTGAATCATTGTTCTTGGAAGATAATAAATGGGAGCTAGTTCTGAGCATGTGCTGCTAATAACATTCAACAATACGCCGTCCCGTGAATACCCCCATAGAGGAGCACGAAGAACGAGAGAGAAAGAGAGCAAGTAAGCATGATTAGCTCTGCCACGGCTACTTCCAAGAGGCCCTTGCACGCACCGTCTGCTTCTGGCTGACGGTTTGTGTGATCGGCGTGATGAGAGACCATGGTTCAAAGAAATACAATAATTCGAACATCATCCATGTGTTTGAGTCACATATTTTGGTGCTGTGCCAACCTAGGAAGCTCGCCAACATTAATCTTGTCTAAAGCAAATAGACATGCTATGGTGTACTTGCACACCTGAGCTGCAAGACCTCAGTGTAGATACTCTGTTTAGTTCTAAAGTGGGCTACGGTGGATACTATGAACCTTTGAAACCAGTCCAAAGTTAAGTACATGATGCATCACTTTGTGCTCCACATTTTGATATTGTAGATCTCGAGGCCACCTGGCCCATCTCGATATACTTGATTGGCTCATAGTGTTTGTTTGGTCCACTTTAGGGTAAAGCAAAGTGTGAACCCATGTTTTGCAATTCCATCTATGAGATTGAAGAGTATTTAATCTTTAGTACCAGGTGTGGAACATGATGGTGGAGTCTTGAACGCTATGGGAGTCTTTTCTTTGCACGCTTCATTTTGGTAATTATGTTCTTCTGCGTGGCAGGTACATTGGACGCAACGTGTCTCCTTCCACTGCCACCGGAAGCAAGCACGTCCACAAGAAGGAATTTGAAAAGCTGCTCAACGACTCCTTCTCCGTCTAGAACTTCTTTCCCACGAAGCCGCTCCCCCATGTCTCCACCACCTTCAACGAAAGCATTCTCTTTTCCCACTCTTCTTCGGTCGCTTTGGGGTGCTGTTACAGAGAAGATGCCTTGCCTCTAGCATGAGTAAATTGAAGGCTAGCTGCACCTCCTGCTCACTCTGGTTGCAATGAACCAAGGCCAAAAATAAAAAAATAAATAAATAAGAAGCTTGGGGCAGAGATTGCAGAAAGGCTGAGATATCTGGGTGTTTGTTAATGATTTTCTCTCTACATGGTCATTTGCTGATAGAATTTCCGTCTGATGCTTTTTGGCAATGTAGGCTGTACAACCACCATCATTTTGCAGTTATACTGTGACTTCAGTTATTTTTATTTTCTTTAAGCATGCTAGTGGTTGGCACTCTAGAGGTTAAGGTAACCACTGTGGTATAGTTTTGTTCCCCAACTTGGGAGTTGTTTTGCAACTGAGCTGTTGGTTATTGGTTTACTGGTATGCTAGCAGTTACTTTCTGTGGCCTGGCTTGTTTATAGTTATTCCTCTTTTATAGGAATATTGCATTGCAGTATTTATGATAGCCTTCGTTTGCATTTTATCGGAGTGATGAAGTTGACAATTCAAAGTAATATTGACCTACTGCAGTATAGCGCGGCATACAAATTGTTGAGCTGAGCTTTCAGTTGTCGCCAACTTTGCTGTGGACATGTGCTAGACTTGCTCCAATTTTGCTGTTTTCTTTTCTGCTGTTAGAACCACTCTAATTGTAGCTATTTACTGCTTTAGCACTTGGAATGCAGTTTCCAAAGATGCACCCAAAGACGTCTTTAGCAGCAAACTGCAATAGTGGCCTAAGTTACGCAAACACCATTAGTTCTGAAGTACAGTAATAGATATGCAGTAAGTGCCACCTTGCCGAGCAAGTTCATACAGTGCTGCATTTTTAATGCCTGGGAACTATAGGAATGCTTGTGATAACGGTGTACATAGCTTGTTATGTATATCATTATGTGTTGTTTGGTGGATACAGCAAGCAGATAGAGTAATAAGTGTAGCCCTTATTTTTATTCAAAGCGATTATAACTTGATTTGAAATATGCAGTGAACTTCGGAAGAATGTTCTTTTGTAGAAAAAGTATAGTTAGCTTCAGGGCTTGTTAGGAGAAAGTCAGTCATTCATGTTCATTGCGAATAACCTTTCGTTAATTTATACTTGTTCTAGTTTTAGGTTTTTAAGGCATTTGATGCAGCCTTCTTTTGTCTTTTGTCAGCCTTTTCCAAATGGCAGGGTTTGTTGTTGCCACATTTTTAATTTGTACTTGCAAGCTCAGAATTGCTAGAGAGCAATGATTTTGTGCACAATAAAACCAAATAGATCTGCTGTTTTCATTCAATGTCTTATGTTTGCTTGGCACAGATTGACTGTTAAAGGGATGGTGAACCGAAATTTGGATTTCAGAAAACAATGCAGGAGTTGTAGGCGGATTACTATAATCCCTACAACACTACTCGTAAGGCGATATCTCGAATGAACGGCCGTATTTTTGGAGAAAGGGGTCGAGATTGAACGAGGCTCGTGACGTCAAGATATCTCGTTTTCTCCTCTCTTCGCTTCGCCCCTTCAAGGCAGCGAGGCAAAAAAGACGCGAGGCCGTTCCCTCTCCTTCTCGGAGAAACAAGACGTAAACATATCTGTCAAATGCGCCTCTTTTTTTTTTTAAATGCGGTCATCCATTTGAGATATTGTTGTACGAGTGATGTTTTGGTGTTTGTAGCATCCTGTTGCGCGCTTTTGCCGCTGTGTTTTGTGGAATTCAGATTTCGGTTCAGCATCCCTTTAATGCATGGGTGTGATTTACATTTGAATAAGCTCTGGTCAATGCAAAAACAGTTATCTTGAAGCACTAAGGAGCAGGGCTTGGCAGAGATACTCTAAAAGCTCTTCCGGAATACAAATACTACTGAGAAACATGCATTTTAAGGCCAAAATACAAATACTGAGATACATTTGTCTTTTATGCAATGGGATATCCCAGAGATGTTTCTGCGAAAACGGCGACAAAAGTATTCTGGAATACACACAGAAATAATTTTTTTCTCAAATGGTGCAATGGGGGAAGGTTGCAGTTCATAGCGAATGCAATCGATAGCACTTGTGTTCTCTGTGTCACTTTATGCACTGCTCATTATCCGCCCAAATGTAGCGCTAGCGGTCCGAATCTGATGCAAAAGCTGAAGAACTAACGGTTTATCCAAAAGTTGATGGGTGATTTTCTGAAATTTTAAATGGAAAAAGGGCAACCCACAGAGCCCTCGAATACCTACATGAAGCTGAATGGTGCCAGTTACCAAGAATGGGCCCCATTTTCTCACTGAAATGTTCATGGTACCGCCGATGTACTCTGCTAGCCTTGTTTGCAGAGATCCGGATCTTGTTGCAGAGAGTGTTGTGGGACGACGCAGTCAACGGTGCACTCAGAAACCGTGCCCAGTGGAAAAAAACAAGTTTTAGACATCGTGGGGAAGAAGGAATGCTTTTGACATTTGAAACGTGTACGTCTTGATAACACACTTGATGCTTCCTGTATGTAGGCAACCTAAAATGTACAGTGATCACCAAACTTGAAGGAACCCCGAACTGTGTCTTTTCTCGGGGAGTGCTATCCTGGCGGCTGCTGAGCAACAGTTTTGTGATGTAGCACTCGACAAACCATTCCGAATTGCTACGTCAACTTGTTCAGCTTCATCCAGGATAGCGCTGCCATGAGAAAACGCCCAGTTCCCGCGTTCCATACAAGTTTGGTGAGCACTTTACCCAATTACATCATACTTTACCACATAAAGGGGGATATTAATAATCCTCCGCAAGAAGCGGGGACATTTTTGACTACGGTTCTCAAGGTAAATACGAGTATAAGCCACCACACTGTTTCCAAACAAGCCATGATGAGGTGTGGGCAAACGCGCAGTTTCCGCACGAGGTGTGGGCACTGCGCGTCAAGGTCTGCACATGCGCCGTGCCAATAGCAGCGCCACCGCAGCGTCGTGACGTCAGCGCCGCGTGTCGGTCTACAATTACTATTTTAGCCGTAGTGTCGAACCGAAGTTTTTATCGGTTCGGTTCGGGTTCTGGTTGACATCTTTCAGATCAAATCTAGTTCAGTTCCGGAGAGCAAAAATAACGGTTCAAACCAGTTCAAACCGGTTTGAACTGCTAAAGCGGGAATATATTTTCCGCATTGTTTCGCCAATATAGTTACTATTTCCGCCGTGAAATGAGAAGCAATATAGTTTTTCATCGTTTATACAATCCACTTGTATTTAGAGCTAAACAAAAAAATGTGTTATTTTATTTTGATGCAACGCAAAAAACTTTACATTAGCAAAATGCTCTGTTCTTACGGAGTAACTGTCATTTGTTTACCTTAGTCACATTAAGCGCCGTTCACACTCTTGCGACCGAGAACAACCGAGAGAGACAAGACCGGTTTTAGGACCGGATGCGCTATACAGCGGAGCCGGTCCTAAGAGATCGCAAGAGGCTTAAAAACCGGTTTGGTCTCTCTCGGTCTCTCTCGGTCGCACTCGGTCGTAAGAGTGTGAACGGGCCTTTAGTTTTATCTGAATCGAAAGGTTTTCACGAAGTGAGGTAGGTCATCTAACATACTCATGTCTGCTAAAACTTGACGTCGCAGTCTTATAAGTTGAATTGTAGTTGCGCTGTTCATATAGTAGATATTCACTACAGTGCATAAAATCATGGCATACGCATCTCGTCGCCATACACATAGGGTCCTTCGTTTTCGGGTAAAACCATATATTTCCCGATGTTTACACACCTAACATTTTTTTTAATACCGGGTTGACACTTGATTGTTCTTAAAGCGGCCCTGCAAGGAATCTTTTACTGGTTTTTAATTTGCGCCGAACCTGAGCGCACTGAACGTAGTAACTTGGTTAAACTTTTCTTTTCCCGAAATTCACTTTATTTTAAAAGTTATAGGCAAATTAAAATTACAAAAACAAGCAAAAAATAACCGCCCTCATGACGTCCTTGGTTGCTTGAGTTGCCGTGAACTAGAGGAGGGGTAGTGAGCTTAGCAAGCGCTCACGGCTGCCGGACTCCATGTCGACGGCGCGAGAGGGCGCCACTAAAGCATGTTCTGGATAGGCTGAATGCAGCTGGCGGCCAGAGCGGCTCTCATTGCATTTGCTGCGTGATTAAACCAGTGTGTCGAACCGAAAAAAATACGGGTTCGGTTACGGCTCAGGTTTAGGTAAATTTATTTTGTTCCGGTTCAGTTCCGGTTCGATTAATTCGATCCGCGAACCGGTTCGGGCGCTGAACCGGTTCGCGAACCGGTTAGGAAATTATAAATGACAAATTGCAACATCAAAATAAATTACAAATAAAACATCTGAAATCAGCACATACGAAACGGGATACATCGTCGAAACTAGTAGTGCATGACGTTTATAAAAGCCTGTAGCCAATGCAAGCGGCAAACAACGACTGTCTGATGACAGGGCTGTCTGTCACGGGCGCTAACTCCAGCGTCTGCTGAGCGTTGGTTTGAGCGCATGCGCCCGCTTGAGTCCCATGACTACGCTGGGCAGGCGACGGAAGCAACAGAAGCTCGGCAGATCCTTTGTCAAATTTGAAAGTGCGCGCAGCTTCGCTTCTCCGCAAGCGACTAGGGTTTGTATACCTGTTTTTTTTTTTTCCCCGCATTTATCGAGTTTCCGGTACGAAAAATACGGCATGTAAATCTTGACACTTCATAGCTCGATATACTCTGACCGGTGGTTGGGGCAGCGAAGAGCAGATTATATAATTCATGAATGCTCATTTCAACTGTAAATAAAATTTCTTTCTCTCCCTCAAACATTATCAAACTCCACAGCCTTTTCTTTTCTCATTCCGATGGAAGCAAGCTTCAAGAACTCGCGCGTTCTAGAAACGTGTTATGAAATGAGCACACAGCAGCATTTAGGATTTACGAGATTGTAGGAAAATAAAATCCCGTGACGCGATTTTTTTTTTTTTTTTGCACAGCCTTTTAATTCTCTTGTTTCCGTGCAAGCCGCGACCAGCGCAATACTAGTTCCTATGTCAAGATTCATGGATGCAGCGTTTGTCAAGATTCATGGATGCAGCGTTTATATTCCTAAGACTGAGTGGGGAAGAAAAATATTAAGCGAGGTGTGTGTCAGTTGACGGCACTTAAAAAACAAATGGCATTGATAGCACATTCATTGTCAACAGCGCGTGGCCGAACCGTTTTGACATGAGCCGGTAACGTTTTTTTTTTTCCGGTTCAGTTCCGGTTCGGGTTCATCGCGATAACAATATAACGGTTCGGGTTCGGGTTCAGTTCCGGAAAAAATACCGGTTCGGTTCCGGTTTTCGGTTCGGTTCGGTTCCGGTTCGACACCCTGGATTAAACACTAATTTGGCATGACACTTCATTGGCCACAAACGACAGCAAACACGGGGTAAAGATCAGTTCAGAATGGGAGCCACTTCGCGCTGCCATACCTCGAAACGGCCAAACCGCAAGACAAAGCTTCTCGCCGAAGGCTTTCGGAACGCTCGGAGTCGGTCGAATCCTCCTGTCCATACAGAGTGCCTTCATGTGCGCTTCGCATAGAGTGATCCCAACTGCCTGTTTTCCTTTCCCACACCCTCTTCCGCCGCCATTTTGTTCCTCATTGTTTCCCCGTGCGCCGGAAAGTGGCCTTTGTGTCCATCGGTCCTCCCATCCGAGGGGCGCAAATGCTAATCCTCCCTCCGTGGGTTCCACAACGCTGCTCCGGACTTGTGAGAAAAGGTGCTTGTTTCCGGGAGGGTTATAAGCCCCACGGATTATCGCCGAGAACCAAAATGGTGACAGGTCAAGAACGAAGTGGAAGCTCCTCCCGCCCCTTTCCACTTCAGCGGAGCGAACGGAGGGAAGGAGGCCGCCTCCTCTGCAGCGTTCGCTCTACTTAAGTGGAAAGAGGTGGAGGAGCTTCCACTTCGTTCTTGACCTGTCACCGACTATAGAATACTTGGGTAGTGTTGGGACCGGAGCGGCTCGGCAACGGGAGCTCGTGAGGGCGCGTGTATTGACAGTTCGTGGCGGCGCTGTAGTCGAGTTATCCGAAAAAAAATCGCGCAACCCGCTCTTTTTTTTTTTTCCTTTTTGAGCGGTGCACGTGTCGGTACCACGATTTTATACACTCCGTTTCAGCTTATGTTGTACCGCAGCGAAGGCTAGAAGCGCGAGCTCATAGCGTTGGCAGCTGCCCTTGGTGCACGAGAGCTTGTGCCGTCGAGATGTGCCCTAGAGCAAGGAGCTCGCGCTTGTAGCCTTTCCTGCGGTTCGACACAAGGTGAAACAGAGTATAGTTCCGTGTGTTTTTCACTTCGAGCGGTGCGCGTGTCGGGACCACGACTTTATAGTTCCGTGTGTTCGATCGTAATATGCTTTGAATCTTGTGTTCTGATTTTGCGGATGGTGAACGCGTAAGGGTAGTGCCGAAATGCCGCCGGCGAAACAGCGACATAACTCTTGCTCTGCACCTGGTTGCAAAACGGGCCTCATCCGAGTGAAAGGAGTGAAAACGGCGTCCCTTTTCGGCGTTGCAAAGGACAGAGCCAAAAGAGATCTTTGGGAGAAGAATCTGCAGCGATCGGACAAGCGTCTTGAAGAAACAAGCGCTGTCTGCGAGCTGCACTTTAAAGGGATACTACAACGAAATTTCGGCGCTCATTTTTTGGTCTATATGCGTTCAAAAGAGCAGTATCACATGGAACATACCAATATCTTGTTAAAAAAGTGTCGAAAAGGAATTTTAAAACGAATTAAACGATTAGCAAAGAGCACCTGGTGGATGTCGCTAACGCCTCGTTTGTAATGCTCGTCTAGCAACCTTGACAGCTAGTGACGGAGGTCGTCTCGCCTCCGGCCACGACGAGAGAAGGGGGAAGGAGGAACTCCTCTCTTCCCGAGAATCCCTTTTGTGTGTCGCAGAAGTCGCTATTGTCCCCCACAAGATTATAGAAGATTAACCCGTCACTCAAAATTCATACAAAAGCAGCCGCTTCGGTGGCTGGAACGACTAGGCCATCCTCTCGACGTCAGTCCTCGCCGTAGCTTCTGCTCGTCTTGAGACGACCTACGTCACGATTGCGCTCGGGCCTTCTCCGAGCGCTTGCCAGAGTGGGTCGTTTATAACGAAAAATACAGCCACCAGGATCAAAATACAAACGTGCGATTGTCATTTACGGATATTGTGGATCATATTCAACCTATTTTTGAACACGACGGCAATATTTCAAATTTCGTTGAAGTATCCCTTTAAGCCCCGCTTCATCCTTCGAGACTACGTCCACATCATCGGCGGAAAGCGAAGTGAGAATCTTTCGTGGACACCCATCGCTTACGCCAGACGCGGTACCGACTCTGCTGCCAAGTGTACCCCAGGACCTGATTGATGACCTTCCTGCAGGACGAGAGGAAAGGAAGCGGAAGGCAAGTTCACCAGAGCCCATCGTTGCAAAGCGTTCGGGGTTCGCTCAGGAAACTGGTCCGTTGTCACCAGCTGCGAAGAGCGAAGCTCCTGCCGTGATCCCACAAGGCATCGATCGCGACGCACTAGGCCCCTGATTATGCCAACTTTCTACTGGGCTGTTCACAAGTTCAGCAACTTCGACGGTGTTGCTTATTTGGAGACTGCTCTTGAGCCGAAGTCTAACAAGATCAGCATCGAAAGGGCGGTGTTCATTTGTTTCGATAACTTACCTGATGTGGTATGCCAAGTATACCTTCAGGTCCATGTATGTGCTGCACATTGTAACCATATATGCGCCGCACATTGTAACCATGTATTTCAATGCCGTGCTGTAAACTATTGCAACTTTTACCTTGCCTTAATTACGTGTGCTGTTGTTTCCTGGTCTAAATGATGTGAAATAGTTGCTTGTTTTCATCTTTGAATCTTATAAAGCATTACTTGTTCAGCCCACGTTGTCTCAGTTTTTTTTTACTTAAGTTCAATGTTAAGACGCGTGATAAAAATTGTCACGTCTTATAAGCCATTTCTTACAAGTGAACATCGGGTGGTCCTCGGATGATCGTGGTAGCCGTGAAGAAATAAAAGATTCTCACCCTTTGCGACAGTCGCTTGGGTGGTTCGTCGCATAAATGAACACAAGAATGAGTGACAAGTGAAGCGAGCTGATTAATGTCAAGAAAAAGAAGACGGGCAGAAAAGAAGACAGAGAAGTTAACTTGGGGTACTAAAAACATACTAAAACAATCTCAGACTTTAGTATGTGCCGTTTCGTTCCATTATAAAATAAGATAGGAAAAAAAAAAAACTGCTTCCGAGTTTTAGATATCCTTTTCAAATATCCAATGTTCGGCCTTTGCGACCAAGGAAATGGGCATTTCCTTTAAAATGCTCACCATCCGACAAACCGAAAGTCGCCGCTAATTCTACACTGAAACAACTTGCAATCCGCTTCTTTGAAGTCGCAATTGTTTTTATGTAAAGGAAGGGTAATGTAGCTTGTACCGTCCAATACATTGAAGCATCATGTTGCTAACGATCGTGCCGCAACGCAATTGATGCCGCGGAACGACCGCTGGCAGGTCGTAGCTGTATCATAAATTCTATGTGCATTCCACCAAAGCGGCACCAAAGATTCATATTTTCGCGCGTGCAGCCGCGCATGCGCACACCTTCCGGATAACGCGCCGGTGTCGACACCTGTCGCGATCAATACCACGCGCTTCAGGCGAGCCCTCCGGTCCCAACACTACCCAAGTATTCTAGTACACTGTAGTATTACAAAGGGTGGCATCACCCTAGCAAAGCGCACATGAAGGCTCCCTAGTCCATACGACCGCAGCGCCGCCGCGCACATCCGGGACCTTTCCGTGTCGGCGCCTGAGCCCACAACTCCTTTCTGGTATGCGCCGCCTTTTCCACCGCTTGGTGGCGGGCATCTCGACGAGTCATTTCTTGTTTCCGTACTTTATAAACTGCATTCGTTTCTTTTCTGATCTAAAATTCCGAACAAAAACTTATTTTTTAAATAATTGAAACGGTTTGCACCACTTATATTTTGTATTACGACTAAAAAAAGCTTTTAGCGGCTCTGACCAGTAGTAAGCCCGGGACCAAAGACGTCACATTTTGCGCGCTTTCGGTACCGCGGGTCGCCCCCGTAGGTGGAGGAGGTTTCCGCGTCGTCCGGTTAAAATATGACGCACTGATATTCTAGTGACTCTCTCCGTGCCCGCTGGCTTGCCGGAACCCTAAGAGACGTGGAAACCGCAAAAAGGTAGACGCTTAAATATGATTGCAGGGCCCCTTTAAAGGGATACTTCAACGAAATTCGAAATATTCCCGTCGTGTTCAAAAATAGGTTGAATATGATCCACAGTATCCGTAAATGACAATCGCACGTTTGTATTTTGATCCTGGTGGCTGTATTTTTCGTTATAAACGACCCACTCTGGCAAGCGCTCGGAGAAGGCCCAGCTTAGAGCACAGTGACATCCAACGCAATCGTGACGTAGGTCGTCTCAAGACGAGCAAAGCTACGGCGAGGCTGACGTCGAGAGGATGGCTCTAGTCGTTCCAGCCACCGAAGCGGCTGCTTTTGCGCGAATTTTGAGTGACGGGTTAATCTTCTATAATCTTGTAGGGGGACAATAGCGACTTCTGCGACACACAAAAGGGATTCTCGGGAAGAGGGGAGTTCCTCCTTTCCCCATTCTCTCCTCGCGGCCGGAGGCGAGACGACCTCCGTCACTAGCTGTCAAGGTTCCTAGACGAGCATTACAAACGAGGCGTTAGCGACGTCCACCAGGTGCTCTTTGCTAATCGTTTAATTCGTTTTAAAATTCCTTTTCGAGACTTTTAACAAGATATTATGTTCCATGTGATACTGCTCTTTTGAACACATATAGACCGAAAAATCAGCGTCAAAATTTCGTTGTAGCATACGAAAAAAAAAAAACGCAAAGCAAAACTTGTTTTTCGAAGGCCTCGGAACGCTCGGATCCTCCAGAGTCCAGCCCATGCTACCGCAGCGCCGCTGCCTGCATCCAGGACCTTTCCACGCTCGCCGCTTCACAGCAATGCATGGCGCACGTCGGTGCCTGATCTCACTACCCTCCTCTAGTTCACTGTACCACAGCGGCGCTTGTGTCTTACGCGTTTCCACAACAATGATCGGCGGTACTTGTAAAAACGCCTTTATCATTCATCATTCGGGATTGTCCTTTCCCCCTTCACAATCAAGATTCAAGAAGCGGATATTTTCACATAGCAAGACTATTTATAAACTCCTCGATTAGGTATGGCTGGGCATTTTGGAAGCGCTTCCTCCGACGCCCGTCGGACGAGTGGGGCCTGTGTGCAAATCACTCCTCCGACGCCGGAAGTGACGTAGTCCGGTCGGAGGAGAGACGGCCGTGTGGAAATCACTCCTCCGACGCCGGAAGTAACGTATCATCCTCGGCCCCGGATGTGGCCTTTGTTATGATATGTGCCCTACCATGTGCGTTTGCCAGTCTTCCGTGGTCGGGTCCTGCCCCGTACTGTACGTACCATTCCTTCGTGGCCGCTCTGCCGTCGGTTCCGGTCACGCAAGCTATTTTGACTGGTTTTCGCACTCTTTCAAGCGTATTGTTTAGCATTTATGCCTCGAGTTTTGGTCAAAAACCGAGGCTAGAAGCGCGAGCTCATAGCATTAATGCGCGAGAGCTTGTGCCGGCGAGATGTGCCCTGAGCAAGGAGCTCGCGCTTGTAGCCTTTCCTGCGGTACATCATAAATACAGCTATCGAGGCACTTGTTTTCTCGAGACATAGTGCAAGCGTGTACATCGACAAATATCGTCGTCTAGCTGCACTGTGAACGCAATCCAGTGATGCAGATCGCCCTTTCTGCCGTTCTTCCGAGACGGGAGAATAGGTTTTGCTTATTGAAATGGCAGCGTAGTCACGCTGCAGATATCCAGGCTCTGAATAATCGATACCGAGAGGTGAACTCGCTGCTGCGAGTCGTGTCGTGTCGCAGGGCAGGGTTCAGGGTTCCTGGACGGGCTGGCTGACGAGTGGCACCACTGGATCGGCCGCGGCGGCGTCCACCCAAGCCGGATGGACAACAAGGTACGAACGTGCATTATGAAGTTGCACTAAAGAGCGCGAACATAGAACGACAACGATTGCCAGGATAACCGTAGAGGGGGACCTGAAAATTGACCCGCGCACATGGCGAGCTAAAATGTTGGTTAGATCCAACACTGCACAAAATGGAAGGTTGACCAGTCTTTATTGTCAAAAACCGGGGATGAAAATAAATAATAGGTTCGGTGACGTCCACGTTTCCGGGTTGGAGGGACCGTAGTGTAGCTCAGTGAGGAACGTTTCAGCTGCCTCATTAGCCAGCTGCGACAATCGCCTTTTGAGAGCTAGGATTCGTGCGAGGTGAAAGATTAGCCGCTGGCGTCTGTCAGCATCGGTGAAGACGTCCTCAGCTTCTTTCTGCATCGCGTGAAGAAAGGTGCTCACCCGTGTTTCCGCGTTGCGGAGGTGAAGTCCTGAGAGAATGCGGTAGCGCTCCCACCTTGCGATCCAGCATTTCCAATCGCTTGTGTCGCAACAATCGAACATTTTCGAGGTAGACTTCCCGCCATTATTACCATTGTGCCCTCCGCGGCGGTTTTCTCTTCCGTCTGGTTTTCCCTGGGCGCCCTCCGATCGCTGAAATGCATCTTTCTGTCCTCAAAGTTCACCGCTACCACCATGGCGTATTTACAGCTGGCTCCAAAGAAGCGCAGATATGGTTTTGACATTTGGCCGATGGCTTCCCTTCTCTACCGACTGCCGCGTCGACAACGAGTAAAACTAAATAATTGCGCGCGCGGGTCATGGTGGCCGGCTAGCGGATCCAATTGCCCAAATCATTGATTTATTTAAAAAAAAAACGAGGTTTTCTAGTAAATGTTTTAATTCATCTCTATATATGTACATAGATGTTGATTTCGGTACACACCTTTTATGCCACTAATTATATTCCAATTTATAAAAAAATTATGTACATTAAAATTTTAAATGATTTTATAGGAGTAAAGGTATATGCACTGTCGTGCACCTCGACCGGAAATGGCTATACGCACTACGCGGAGAGCTAGTGTCATTTGGGTCAACCTTTTCGGACGGCGCATGCATCACTAATCAGCGTGTTAACCCCCCCCCCCCCTCCCCTCTGCGTTCACGCCGCTTCGAGTCGACAGTGTGCGGCTGCTAATTACAAGTCTTAACCCACTCGGCCCCCCGCCGTACATGCCACTTCGCGGCGTCCAGCCAGCAACCCAAGCTCTGCTGTCCCCGATTGCACCTCTGTAAAGGGAGTCCCCATACCATTTGGTTCTCCAAAGTTTCGTCAACAACATTAGTTTTTTTTCTTAGTGTTATTCGTCGAAAAGAAATTTCATAAATATCGCCAAATGTTCAACAAAGCAAAATGTTTGAGAAACAAAAAGAAAGCCCCCACTGTGGATCAAATTGGGGTCCGCTGTTCACACAGACCCATTTTCTTAGGTTACTTATGAAAAGGCACCGGGAAATCTGTGCTTTGTGTTAAGCGTGGCTACCAATTCAAGGAGATAGCCTGGCACGCGACATTGGAGACACGAATGTTACGGTGACTTAAACGTAATGTAAGAAAACGGTGCTGTGTGAAAAGTTTAACCGAGCTCAACTCCTTACGTCAGGTTACGACGAGCCTTGTGTCCTTAATTGCCACGGTAGCTCACCGTCCTAGCTCGTCGTCACCGAAACATTTGTGTTTAGAATGTCACGTGCCAGGCTATCTCCTTGAATTGGTAGCCACGCTTAATACAAAGCACACATTTCCCGGTGACTTTTCGTAACGTAACGTAAGCAAACAGATCTGTGTGAACGAGCCTTTACCGCTGAGCTACCTCTTCGGAAACTCGTTGTAACCATTCGGTTTATACAAGTTTCTTGTTGTGCGTATAGCGATTTCCAGTCGAGGTGCACGACGTGCGTAAAGCTTTACTATAAATGCATGTTTTTTCCTTCATTAGCAAAGATCAATCCACCCGCAACTTGTCAAAATGGACGCAGCATGTGAACCCCAACTAAGAATGGGAAAACTGTTTAAACTCCAACTGGGAATTCCTCCGAGTTAATTCCTTAACTGGTCCCAGTTCAGCCCTACCCGTTCCCCAACTGGGCATGGTCAAACCAGTTGACTCCCGATTGGAAATGGTTCAAGCCATTTGACACCTTAGCTAGTCCCAGTTGGCCTCCTATTGGTCCCAGCTGATTCCCACTTGGGACCAGCTAGTCCCAGTTGAAACCAGTTGAGATGCCAACCTGTCCCAGTTAGGCCTTTTCGCATGGGTGCCTTGTAAAGTTTAAAGGCACAGCACTTTTTCTGTGAAATCTTCACGGCAACTTCCTTAACAATTTGAACGACTGAGGTGGCCCCAGCTGACAAGGTTGGGCTGACAGTCAGCTTTGGTGCTAATGTCAAGTACTGTGTGCAGGTCCTCGCTGTGTTCATGGGCCAGCAAATGCGGAACATCCTGGAGAAGACTGCCAGGGCCAGGACCAAGCAGGACCACAAGAAAACAATGCCAGGGCAAGAGTGCCAGTGACATCATCTTTGTGTCACGGCGCAGGCACGTGGTTCGGAGCTACCACAGCTGGCTCTGCTTGCTCGAGCGGAGCTGGCTGCAGTAACGCCAATCCACGTGCCAAGCCGCAGGTACGCAAAGGAGAGGGCGGAACAATGACTTCACCGGCACTCTTGTACAATGTTTCAGGTTCAGTTTGGTGCCGTGTATGAGGGTGCCATTTCTCGACCCCGTAGCACATACTAAGAACTTTTTTTGTCGAAATTTGTCTGCACTGCTAGAACATATTGAGGTTTAGCTTCAATTCCCCCAAAGCAATATGTGTCCAAGTGTAAATTAAAAAGTTAATTCAATAATTTTAGTTTCTTAGCTAACTAATTACCTAATTTCACCTTTTTTCTAGTGGCCACCATGGCCTTGTGATGTTGACTCTAGATGTATATGGGAATTTCTGCTCCTTAGCTATCTGCAAACATGTTTTAATTTTTTTACATTGAGATGACCATTGTATTGATACCGTTTTAATTGAGCCATTTATTGAGCTTGGCAGAGATTGGATGGTAAAATATCCATTGGCTAATATCTAAAATTTGTCAATTAACTTTTTAATTACTAGCACCACAACTACTTCTCAGTTATTGAACATCACGTGGCCCTTTGTTCTTATTAGTGTTAACTATTCACTGTTGATGTATGGTGCTTTTAATTTTTTTTTTAAATTTAGGTCTCTTGGCAGAGCTTGACCGCTAGGGAGCGTGTTCTCGGGTGGCGGTTAGAGAAATGTTCTGTGCTAGGAAGTTGTGTAGGGTGGTAATTGGGGTTTAATGGTGCATCAAAATCTTGGGCCATATTGTGCCAATGAAGTTGTGTAAGCAACTTCCTAACACGGGATAAGCATTCATGCCCACGGACCAACATGCTTTTTCGTGTTAGAATGAACTTATTGAAGAGTGTTGTGTGAAGCAGCAAACCAGGCCTACACAGGGGCTTATGATTTTGTATAGTTTGAGGTATCCAGCAGGAGACTGCCTTTTAAGCTTACAATAATGGCTATGATTTATTGTCTCACTCTTCTGCACATGAGCCACCATGCAGGCTGATTTGCTGCAGTGTTTGCCTATGGGCTATTTCTCCACTTCGTTTGCATATTGTTAAGCAGTCATTTTTGCTGATAGATTCAGCATCTGTTTGGTGAAATAAAAAAGAAGGCTTATTTGGTTAATGTAGCAACATAACCTGTGCTGAACAGGTTATGTTGCTACATTATCTCAAGGTGTCTACCTAGTTGTCTCTTCAGAATTTTCCAACTTTTCCAGCATTGTTTTGTTAACCTGACCACATAGTTAGTCTCTGTAGAGATTGCCTGTAATTTGTGTCATGGAAACGGCTGGGTAAATTATAGCAAAACGTTTGTGGGCCTCACATCTGGTAACAAGAAGGCTCCAAAAACAAGGCAAGCTTGGTGCCTCGAAGACTGAGAAAGTTGCTACTCGTGCATATCAGTTCCAAAGAAAGCAAGAACTAAGCAATACTCTACAGTCCGAGGATTCTTTCTGAGTCTGAAGTAAGACGGGAAAATCAGAATTTTGTGTTATAATGTGAATAAATTGTTTTTGCATTACAAATCGATTTTGATGTCATTTACTTTCATTTGGTTGGGTGCCAGTTTGTGTTATACCTTAGTAATGACATTAACACACTGCATCTCATATCAATCCTGCCCCAACAATAGCTAGTGCACATCGGCCCCTTTTTACCTTTCTGATGCTCCACAAAGAATGCCCGGTGCTTCTCCGCATGCACAGGAGCAATGCAAGAAAGCTAACCACGAGATCACAGGCGCTTCTCCGCGTGCACCGGAGCAATGCAAAAAAGCTAACCACAGGAGCACGGGTGCTTCTCCGCACGCACCCGAGCAATGCAAGAAAGGTAAACACGGGAGCACAGGTGCTTCTCCGCGTGCACCAGAGCAATGCAAGAAAGCTATTCACGGGAGCACAGGCGCTTCTCCGCATGCATCGGAGCAATGCAAGAAAGCTAACCATGGGAGCGCTGGCGTTTCTCCAGAAGCACCGGCGCAATGCAGGAAAGGTTACCAAAAGAGCGCTGGTGCTTTCCGCATGCACCGGCGCAATGTGGGAAGGCTTACTGCGGGAGCACAGGCGCTTCTCCGCGTGCACTGGTGCAATAAAGAAAAGCTTAACACGAGAGCACTGTCGCAAAGTATTAAGCTTGATACTAGCATTATATTGAGAACACCACAGTTTGGAGAGACGTGGTTGATTACTCCGAGAGGCTGAAAGTGCACTGTACAGGCAATTGTTCACAGCATTTTCAAAAATATTTTTTACTACCAAAAGAAAATGAAATACATTTACAGCTTTCTGTTATGCCGAATTAGAGTGCAGCTCTTGAGGAGGAGAAGGGGAGGGTGCCCCTCCTCATCCATACCCTCTCTGGTGCTCGTCCCCTGCTCCTCTTCCCCTCCTTTCCTTATCCTCCTGCTCCTCTCGAGGTATTTGGATTTTCTAATATACCGTGCTAAACAATCTGATAAAGATATACAGGGTGTTCCATTAAAAGTGGACAAATTTTATTGCGAAAACTATGCGTCATAACAAAAAAGGCTTGTGTCGTTTTGGTCCTGGGTCAGGGGCCTATTTAGGAAAGTTATTAAAGTCCGGGATAATTAGATTGTTAATTATTTTTGTATAATTAACTTTTTAATATTGTGTTTAAGGGCATGGTTTCAATTAGAAAATTGCTCAGCATCATTGAAAAACACTGAATCATCAAATTGCAAGAAGGCACACGCAGCATCTAACGGCTTTCTGAAAAATCGCACATATTCGACGGGTTTGTAAGTTTCGATTTGCTATCGGAGCGCATCTCGGCCCCAACGGCACTGCTCCCCGTGGAGAAATAGTGCAACCAACCTCTGCTGCGCTGTCCTCGTGCCCACACAAGCCTTTTTTTTTGTTGCGACGCATTGTTTTCTCAATATCGAATTCGTCCACCTTTCGTGAAACACCCTGTATATATAAATTCTGGTATTCTCGCTCACCGCTTGTCCGGAGAAAGGAAATACAGTCATGTCTCGTTAATGTGGACCTCGTTAATATGGATACCCCGCTATATGGATCACTTTTGGGGACAAACTGGAAAAATACATGCTTTTCTGTCTCGTTATTATGGACAACTCACATTATGAACGATTTTTTACGGGAAGGGAAGTGTCCATATTAACGAGACATCACTGTATAGTTCTCACATCTGGAAGCTCCACTCTAAGTTCTGCCGGTGCCAGGAAACAGGACAGCAGGATCAAGGCGGGAAAACAAGACTGCGTTAAATCAACAATTTGACGAAGCACGTGATACTCTATGTCATCCTGTGTTATCGCACATGTGAGGTAATTACTACAGGCAACAAACACCTATTGTACATGGGTAATAGCAAATTGTTACAGCCTATGCAATATGCAACGATGTTCCTGCTTCTTGCAGGCACGTCTGCCATATTGTGATATCAAAGTGTCGACAGTGTAATTTTAGAGTTGGAGTTTTTGAAGATGTCCACCGATGCCTTTGTAAACTGAGCTACAGGCGAACTACAGCTGCACTGCTTCATGTTCTTTCATGTGTAACCAAACATTTTGTACGCTTCTATGTTTGCTTACTGTGCACTATCTCACCTCTCTCGGATTCAGTCATTATATAATGCCATCGCTCTACCTCTTCTTTATATATCTGTTACAATGTACCGTTGCCATTTGGATATTCTTACATTTGTCTGTTGACTGAATGTGTGTTTAGGATTCTTGTTTGCTGGTTGTTATGTTTGTGTTGGTGCACCACGGGGAAGACCGATGTGGTTGTTTTTGGGCGGCCAAAATAAAGATGATTATTATAACCCTGTTGCTGACCCTCCTAATTTGACGGCCACAAATGACAGCCCTTTTTTGCCTGCACTATCTATTGTCACCGTAGCGCTGACCACTCGTTTGCAGACACCTCTGGACTAGTCAAGCCTGTCGAATCGTTATTTGTAAAGAAAAGTGGTGTTACATATTTCCTCGTGTCTCTGCGGTACAAGGCAGCGTTTGTCTTTGCCTGATCGACGCTTACACAAAGTCGCAAATACTTCCCCAGAAAGCTCTTGTCTCCAGTATAATCAAGTATATAAAAAACATAACATTGCCACTCTTTCTGAGCACTGGTGCTACCCACTTATCTACACACTTCTGCAAGCATAAAAGCAGCAATATTACAATATTAGTAAGTTAGCTATCAAAACTTAAACACAGTTTAGTTACTCTGCATGGGACATAGTCTGATTTATTCGACTTGTAGATTTGGTGTCCATCGGATGGATTCCAGAAAAGCAGACCATACCAAATTCCACCTGCAGAGTGCAAAGTTATCTACTAGCATATCAATAAAATGTTGGAAAAAAAGTAATTCAGCCCATCTTCATTTCTTGGCCATATTCCATTGCCCTCATATAAAGAATTGAGGGCTCAATGTCACATGCCGCAAATGAAATTATTGGCAGTCGACGCGTGCACTGGCACATATCGGCAGGGTGGAGAATAAAAATCAAGTTGATTTACATCATGATTGAAATCATGATTTAGATCAGTGGTTCTCAAATGGGGGTCCGCGGACCCTTGGGGATCCGCAAAGGCCTTCTAGGGGTCCGCGAAGCCCTGCCTGATCAGTGAAGCCCGGCAATAAAAGTTGTCTTTTTTCAGGTCGAGATGAAGTGTTTCAGTTTTCGGGTGAGTTTTCTCGTGTGTATGTCAATAAGAGAAGTCTACTTCACACTAGCCCCTAGTTATATTCATTTATTAAATCATTATTATATTTAACCTATACCTTTCCTCTCCTCTCACCCCAAACGGGGTCCTCCACCATCTCCGCCGATCCACAAGGGGTCCGCGAAACATAGATGGTTGAGAACCACTGATTTAGATAATGATTTTAATCATACATAGATAAATTATTTCCAAAATTTAATTTAATTACAATTACTTTGCTCCAAAAGTAGTTTAACTACAGTTACAATTACTACTGCCTGAAAATTCATTGCAATTACAAATTACTTTTGAAAACTAATGCAATTACTTTACAATTACTTATTTCTGAAAGCGACCCTACTTGGGCCACATAACTTTAAACCAGTTGTTTAGAATGCAATTCATTCCTTGCTCCAATGTTTGAGGAGGCGTAAGCATCGCTGTATAAATGTCATGTATTGTACTTTCCTTTTATAAATTTTGGTAAATTAATGATAGAACCTGAAAGTTTGGGCAATAAAGTCCTACGTTCTTATATTTGAAATTATATAAATCAGTTCATGTACTCAAAGACGTCAGATTGCTAAAGTAAAATTGGGTTGACACACTTTTGTCAGCGCAACGGTGACAATAGATAGGCAGTAAATAAATTACAATTGCAATTCCTTTTAGCCAAAAGTAATTTATTACAATTAAAAATTACCAGAAAAGTAATTAATTACAATTAAAAATTACCAGAAAAGTAATTAATTACAATTAAAAATTACAAGGAAAGTAATTAAATTACAGTGATTCAATTACTGCAATTGAATTACTACCCAAGTATGATTTTAATCATACCGATTTTACCATGTTGATTGAAATCAAACATTTTTACATAAGATATTTGAAAAACATTGTTTTACCTCTGGAACCTCAATCATTTTATTATTTTCAGGTGCATTTTCTTTTCATTCCATGTCAAATAATTATCAAGTAATATAGATATGAGCATAACGAGCAAATATAAGACTTATTCGAGGCAAAAGTAAATCCGAGAATCGAGCGCTCTCTCTACTTTTCAGCTCGTTCTTTAGCTATAGCAAAACAAAAGGAAGGGTTGAGTCAAGAACAAGAAGACTATGTGTGCATGAACATGGATACAAACTCAAATACCAGCAGAGAGAGGTATAGAAACAGGAAGACAGACTAAAGTATATATCTGTGGTTGATCTTGCATATTCTAGTGTATTTAATATTTTGAGAGAAATAATATTTCTCTCAAAATAGTATTTTGAAAACAATTTAAATGAAATCAGAGTTTTTTTTGCCAGTAAGATAACTGTAATTGGTTAATTATAAAGTCATGTTCAGTCAATCATTGCGGCCTATTGCCATGCTCTTTGGAGGCCCAGATTCGCGTACGGATTTCTTGCAGTAAATATAGATAATGAAGAAGCCTTTCTAGGTCGCTTTTCCGCAGTACACACTTTCGTAAGGTGAAGCGCACTCGCGGGTTTTTCGCTTTCCTGCAAAACACAGTGTTGGAGGGAGAAGCACGCTTATGGGATGTTAGGTCTGCTGCTTTCCCATCTCCTTGCAAGGGACAAGTACGTTTGCTGGTTCTTAGCTTTTTCACAAGGAAACTACCTGCAGGGGGAAGCGCACCTGTTGGTTGCTTGGTCGGCCGCTTTCCCGCCGTACAGCAAATGGAAGGGGGAAGCCCTCCTCCAGGGTACAAGCTCTTTTCTGAGTTTCAAACTGTTCCACAAGGCACATTCTTCTAGGAAGAACCGCTTTTGTGGGTCTCGCTCTTCTAAATAGCGTGCGTTTGTAATGACAAGCGCGCTTGTGGGCTTTTTAATGCACAGATGTCATAGAAAAATGTCCTTCCAGGGGCAAGGAGACTTCTGAGTTAATTGTATTTGTGTCTTGAAACCTCTACTTCAGCAATGTTTCTATTGTATTGAAGCACATGTTTTCTCCCAATTATAAGGTTAGTACAAATAATGGTGTACAAAACACGTCTTAGCTTCAGCCAGGACTTTGCACTCAGCATACAATATGTTTGTAAAAGAAAACAGATGGTGGTATAGCTATTTTATTTTAATTATTAAATCAGTATAAAACAGTAACAATCGTAAATCTTTAAGTGGTGAGGAACACTTGAGACTAAAAATGTTAAGTTCCATAATTAACGATGTACATGCTTTCTTTGTATTGCTTGCCTGTGTAATAGTTCCTAAACTTAGAGGGTTCATTTATTAATGAAGGTATCTGCAATTCAGTACCATCTAACCTATGAAACAGTAATTACATTCAGGAAGCCATCTCCAGCTATCCTATCACTCACCAGTTCAATCAATCATTCCCTTGCATAGACACATAGGCTGACCTAGCTCGCATAGGACTCGAGCTCGACTGACACATAGGCTTCGCCCTTTCATACATAAATTATTTCTGAAGAATCATACAAAATTTAAGGTCGCATCAGCAAAGTTGAATGAGAGAAGGAGATGGTGGGCTATGTGTGAAATGTGATTATTAAATGAAAGAATGTGGAGGGAAGGTAAAAAGAAAGGATCCACCAGTATATGGGGGGATAGAGGTAAAGGAGATAAAAGAATAAGCAGAGAAATGAAACAAAATATTTAGTGCAGAAATATAAGTGTGCATAGCTAAGAGGGTCATGTAGAGTGAAGAGACGGGAGTATAGGCAGGGTAATGTAGTCTAGCCGTGGGTCTCATGATCAGGATCTTGTCAGGAGACCGAAGGGAATGTAAGATATACTAAAAAGGTTTCAGAAAAAATTATTCATACAATGTTTTTGTACCAAATGTCACCATACAAGACTTTATGGGGGAATGCCGCAAACAGTGATTCCTCAGGAAGCAGAAGTGCACATGACTTTAGGGAATTTCTCAAAATACTCCAGAAAATTTCCCTTGAGGTTCAGTTTCTTTAATGTTTGTAAGGTTCACGCAGGGTTTCCTGCTGATCTTACTATTGGAAGCCTCTGAGTTTTGACACAATTAATCTGAATTATAGCAATAATCCTCTGCCTCTCTGTGTGTGAGTCTGTCTTTAAAATGCAATCATGGTAGTCAGCATCAAAGTATTTGGAAAATTTTATAAGGACACTCTAAAACAATTTGAAAATTAAGAAAACCAAGTTAATGCTGAGGAAGAACCCGAAAATTTCAGACATGTGCAGCAGCTGGCGAATCACCGAATGTTTTCACAAAAGGTTGTGCAACAGGTGGTCATCCAATAGGCGGTCGGCTTAGATCAGGGGAAGCCAAACTGACATTGCTCAAGAGCCGCAAGCAAAAGTGTAAATTTTTAGGAAGCCGCAAGGCGGGATGGGGTAATATGGTTGAAATCTCGGCCTTTCCTCATGCTTTCAAGAAGGCTGCGATGTATACTGATGTAAATATTTACATCAGGATACATCGCAGAGGTGTGTTCCTCTGGAGCCTTCTTGCCCACGTGCCACCTCTTCTTTCTCTCCTGCACCCCGTTGGCTTGTGCGCTACTGTCATTAGTGCCACTGCTACCATTAAATCACTGGCTTTGTGCCATGGCGTTTGAATTGCAGCTTGGGAGTCTTAGTGACAGTGATTATACTGAGATTACTTGGTTGCTTTGATGCTGGACAAATATGGACAGTATGAATGCAGAAATCAATAATGTGCAACAGTTAGTATTCATTCAAAACAGGTAGAGCAGGTACGATTGAGGCATAATTCAGAGAAATTAGACATATATTCTAAGCATCTTCAATGGTTCAAATTTTTCCACACTTTAGAACTTATCAGGTTAAATCAAATTGCTAAAGTTCGAAAATGATAGAATTTCTCAATATAAGAAGTTCAGAATGTTTGGAAAAT